>BMAO01001852.1:0-23414 GCA_019973975.1 Trichonephila clavata
TTTCAAATTAACAGATTTTTTCTAAATGCATTTAAAAGTATATACGGTACAAATAACAACAAATCAATTTAATAAAATTTTTGTCTGTCTGTCTGTTGTTTTCCAGCTAATCTTTGAAATAACTGAGCTGATCTTAAAAATGTTTCACAAATGGAAAGCTGCATTATTAGCGAGTAACATAGGGTATTTTTTTTATCCCCGTATTCATGCGGGCATGGAAACTACACTTGTAAAACCGTGGTTCTCTGTTTTCTCCCACCAAGTTAGCACAATATTATGTATTTCCTCAATACCGGAAATTTTAAAACTTTTCTCACATTTGTTACAAATAACTGAAACATAGTGTAATTTAAAATGTTTCCAAAAAGCAATTTTTAAATGGTTTTTTATTAAATGTTAAACGTATATTATGTTACGTTTATTAAATGTCAAACTCAAACTTTCGGATTAATTAAATATATAAAATTAAAGTGTATTTCTTTGTAATTTCAAATTAAGAGCTTTTTAATAAACGCATTTATAAATGTATACAGTACTTGTAAAAAAATCAATTTTTAATGAATTTGTCTTTCTGTCTGTGTGTTTGTTCCGGCTAATCTCTGAAACGAGCGGAGGCACCGATTTTAAAAATTCTTTCCTGAATGAAAAGCTATATTATCGGCGAGTAACATAGGGACTTTTATGCCCATATTCTTATGGGAACGGGAAAGACGTCGATAAATCCATGGAGAGTTGCTTACTCTCCACCAAGTTGGTCTAAGATTATGCATTTTCTCACTACCGGAAATTTTCATAAAATTGTCTCACATTTGTAATAAGCAACTGAAAGACGCTGTTATATAACTTCTTTACAAAAAGTTATTTTAAATGCTTTGTTATTAAATTTTAAACTCAAAATTTGAGAAATATCACCAAGTTGGCCAAGAAATTCTCTATTCCTTCATTCCCAGCAATTTTAATGCAAATTTTGTCCCCCTTCTTAAAGACAGAAACAACATAAAGTTTTAGCAAATGGCGTGATATTTAAGGCTCTATGATAATATTAAAAGATGGTTTCATAAAAAGTTTAGATTTATCGAATATTGAACATTTTGAATTTTTTTAACATTTTCAGTATACGGCCATATTTTACACAAGCTTTTTCACTTAAACTGAACCTAGATATTTTATATAAAGGTATTACTATGAAGATATACTAGATATTATTATGGAGCAAGAAATACAACATGTCCATCGCCGATAAAATTAGGGAACAATATGCTATAGTTGTATCATCTTGCGATTTTTCTAATCCTCAAACCCTTTGTAATAAGTGCAAAGAGTACATGGCGTAAGATATTTATCGACGATTGCAGCAAGCACAAGCTTATATGCCTTTCAATGAGCACATCTATAACAAAATGTTAATAATAAATGAAAATAAGATTTTCGCAATGGTTGAGAAGAGACTAAATGATTTTGGAATTATTAGTCCACGGCTAGTCGACGCAAATATCTGATTATGAAATTGCTCGAGAATTAGATCACGATTTCATAGAACTGCAACATCAAGTAACATAATTAATCGCTCAATTAACTCAGGAACCAAGTCAAGTTTCCAATCAAGTGTTACGAGAAAAATAATCCATTAGGGGTGCACTTTTTTCAAGAAGCCCTGTAGGAACCACAAAAACATTTTGGATAAACTTTTTATAACGTCCGTTAGAAGAAGCCATAAGATATCAGTTGCTGTGGCTTCTTCCGTTATTGCTGCGAAAAACTGACCACCTGCACATCCCATTTAAAAATTACCGATGAATATTTCACATAAAAACTCGCCTATTTGCAATTTCAGAAAAAATCGCTCTCGAAGCTGTATGCTTCAACAATGTAAGCTTTAAGTGTGTCATAAAAGTACGATATCTCAAAAGTAAGCAATATAATCGTTAAATCGGACACTTCAGGATTTAAACGATAGTACAGATATTATGGAAAGAATGGTGATTTCTGACAAATTCTTAATGTAATCCAGAGGGTTACACTAGCTGATGAAATCAGAATCTGTATTAAATAATCACGCTTACGGGTGAAAGTTGGAAAAATCAGTCTGTGAAAATGAATTGAGAGTGCATCTTCATAGGTGACGTAGATATGGAATATTATGCAGAGACGAAAATGTAAATCGGTGACGGATGTTTGGATGCAAATTTGCCGGATGTTGTATTTTACTTTCCAGGGAATTTTGTAATTTAGTAGAAAAAGATGTAGATCTTATCGCTCAAATTTACCCGGGCATGCAACAAAATTTAATTTGTGATTATTGGTTGTGCGCATGCTCAACATTGGGGCCTAACAATGACATTTTCAATAATATCAATGCTGAAAATGTAAACGATGTTCTAGGAAATGAAAGAATATTTAACAATAAAAACAATCATGTATAATGAACAAAGTACTTCATATTCCACGGATTCTTAAAATTCGCTTGAACTTTCACATGTGTACATTCACATAAACTTCGATTAAAACTAGTTTTAAAAAAGTATGCTTATGCAAAATCTCCATGACCTTCGACTATTTAATAGAACGAAGGTTCAGATCACAAAATTGAGGCAGAATATACTTGGTGCTAATATTTTGTTTTGAAAAAGGAAAGTGTTATCATACTTCGAATTCCATATTTAACCATTGAACTAACGTTTCAAATCAACGAATTCAATTTCCAATCAAACTCAGTTTTACTGTTGCTATTAACAAACCGTTAGGGCAAAAATTACCGTTAGCAGGGTGTATTTGGAAAAGCAACAATTTTCCCCTGCCATCTCTATATGTAGCCTGTTAAAGAGTATTCAATGCCCAAATTCTTCACATATTTGCAACTGATGGAAAATACATCATACAGTAGCATCTTAGAACAATATTCGGTGATTGAGCTCTTTAATAGAGTAAATATTTTTAAACGTAAACACTTTCAACTTTTTAAAAATATTAATAGTTTAAGTTTTAAATTTTTGTATTAAATTATTATAAAGTATATTTTCAGTTTTTAAACTAAGCTGAATTTTAGAATTTTTAAATTTTAATCGTCTCAGTAAAGCAGTAAAAAATATCTTGTTATATTTACTTTCAAATGATTATTATTATTTTTGCAAAGTTATTTGAAGATATCAACGCGAGGGAAGTTGCAGGTAAAAAGAAATTAATAATAAAATCATAAATAATCCGTTTTCTTGTGGATAAAGCTAGATTAGTTTTTAGGAATATTTTAAAGCTAATGTTATTTTTCAATAGATTGGTAAATGAACTTTTGAAATTTTTTCTTCTTTTAGATTCTAAGAATTAATAATAGTTTGAAACAAGTATAAACGTAGCTTGCTATAATATTCTTAGTATCAGAAACATTTTACTTTATTGCTTATAATTAAAATTGGCAGTTTGAGAGACTACCGATAGAAGTGAAAACTTAGAACTTTTAGTATTAAAATTTGAAATTTCATAATGTTTGAATTAAAATTATCAATATCAATCTGGTTTTCACATCTATTGACACTCCGAGCAACAACTAAATGCATGTTTTTATGGTTTTTTTATTATTCAAATATACCACGGGCTGTACAAGATCATGACAAAATATAAATACAATTCAATTGAAATAACAATTAATATACAATCATATTTTTTATGGATAGTGTTTGTATTTACTTAAATTTCAATGTACCTGATTTTTAACATTATTTTAATGGTTTGCATTATTGTCATCATTAATTTCAACAATACTTAGACTTTTTGTACTTTAAATTATTTCATTTTGTTCTAAAAAATACAATATGCTTATGGTAACTAAAGTAAGAAAGGAAAATGTTTGATTCAAATTTATCTAAGTATCGCGTGTAAAAATCCCATCGATCTTCGTTTTATATTTTGTAGTACTGAGTTTTCGATCATTGGACATATTTAAATTAAGTGTTTCATTTAGAAATTCAATTAGTGGTAGATTTTTATCATCTGCAAAGCTAATATTGAAGTCTCCAACTAAAAATCATCGGTAGATTATTATATTTTTCACCAAATCCTTTTTCGAGTATTTTAGAACCTCCTTTTGTGTAAATCATCAAATTTTCGAATAAAAATTGCTGTATCTGTCTCATAGATTTTCCAGGAGAAATATAAACGTCAACCGCATTAACATGTATTGCCCATTCTCGGAATCGCAACGAGCAATGCACAGTATATACACATTGAACTTTTCACCAAATCCATTCAACTTCCCTTAAAAGATACACACAGCACTATACGTTAGCTTTATAGCTACAGATATACTGCTACTGTCAGTGACGCGAACGCACTAGATTTTAACCGTCCAAAAAGTGTCTAAGGTGAACAGCACACTGCGCGTGCGCCAGTCAGAGCATGTCGGTGACACGAACTCATAAGATTTCCCCGTACCAAAAAGTGCCCAACGCCGCTAAAGAAGTTTTCACTTGAAAAATTAAATTAACTAAAGCAATATTGCCTTTATAAATTATTAATCGAATATACAAATAAAAAAAAATTCTTATAATAGGGGAAAAAAGAAAAAAAAAATTATTATCATTAAAACCTTTGCAACGTCTGGCTTAGCGGAGAGGAAAATAAGTATGACTCACAAAGAAGAAAAGTGGAATAAATTTCGATAAAACGAATTTTAATGACATAAATATACAAATCCCTCACACCGTGCATACCACACACCCAGGTCAAGAGGGAAAGGGGAAATTTTTTTGTATGTAAAGTTGTACTCTCGGGAAACCCCTTGCAATGCGGAAACAGACCCATCTGACAGTTCAAGGAAGAGGATGAAATTCAGAAAAAGTTAACTTTAACAACATTAATATAATAATACATCATACACAGGAAGTATTGACACCCAGATGGATAGGGGAAATTCCCGCGGCCAAAATGTTATGCACACAAAAAAGACCGTGCAACATCGGGATATGCAGGTAGCTAGAACTTAAAATTGTTGTTATAGTCATTCTTCTTTTTATCGCTTCAATCATTTCTCCAAAACCAGAGAAATGTCGTCAAACGATGCAATTTTCCTACAGATATTCATATGGATAATGTGTATTTGGATCAGTGTAGTTAATTGAAATCGCGCTTTTCTTGTCGATGTGATTTTAGGCATGCAATAAACATTTCTATAATATGTGTATGATTTATTTTTGGCCATTTAATTGTTTTAAAAGAATCAATATTCACGGCAGCAAAAAAGAGCTTTAGTTATTTCAACAAACACTTCATGTTATCTGACATATTTGGTAAAGTATGAAACAGGTATAAAATGTGTATTAGTACTGCTGGCCGAGGATAATAAAAGTAGCATCTCAAGATTTTGGACAGTTTTCTTCTGTTCCTTAAGCTTTGAATATAAAGTTTCAAGTATAATTTTGGAAAGTGTTCCAACTTAAATAAATTGAAGTAAATTAGAGTTAAACTTACGTATAGTTTGATAGCAGATTCCTTTGAATATATCAGAAAAACTATCGAAGGCTCACTGTGCTGGCGGCTTTTGAAGTTAATATTAATGTTAATCAATTGAAACAATAAAGCTTAAACAATACGATTTTCATCCTTTTTTCTTAATTGTTAAACTAAGTGATATAATGAAATGACTACGCCATTAGAATGATCTTATTGTTAGTTTTGTAATTTTTATAACAATGTTTTTAATAATCTTGTTGTTTTTACTTATGCCAACTGTCTGACGTAGTCAGATCCAGGCCCACGAAATTCATCATGGCATCGGGCTATCTTTTACGATTATCGTTAGCCGTAGCTTTGAGCATCATGCAGGTAATAGTATGATTTGGCTCGGTTCCACCCCAATTTTGAGCGAGTACACCCTGGGAGGGGTCGGGGGCTTCCCACTTATCTTTCCCTTCCACCAACCTCACGAGAGGGCTTGCGACTCGACGGCTATTTAGAGTACCCCCATGCAGCGCGAAGGCACTATACATTTACAAACATTCATGTCTTCTCTGGGTATCGAACCCAGTCCCTACGGCACGGCAGTCAGCGTCGCTAACCACTATACCGACGATCTCTTTAATAATATTTGTGCCCTTATTTTTTTTATAAATAGCAGAGGGTGTATATAATCTTCCGCTAACCAGAATAATGAAAAACATTTTATAATTTTTTTTGTATTGTAAAAATTAAATAAATTGTATAAAAATTTGTTTACAACTGTACAAACTGTCTTACATCCTGCACAATTCATTTTAGATTCTTCCAATGTTAATAATTATATCATTCGGTATAATATTCCTTGTTCTGAATCCTAGTTGATCACACTATCATTATTAAAGAAGTGGCAGTATACATCAGGACGTCATTTACTAATCGTCATATTGGGGCTAAATTGTATGCATAGTCAGTCATAAAAGTCAGCATACATCCATGAACCTTACGTCAATTATAGAAGGAAACAAGATGTTATGCAATAAAATTCATGTTTATTAATTGTGGGGTAAATACAGAAACTTTTTGGAATAGAAACAAGAAAACTCAAATACAGAATAAATAAATCACATTTAATTGAAATATGCATGTCACAAAAAATTTTCATTCATTATAAAATCAGCAATTTATTGCGTATAATATGAAAGATGCACAAATGATAAACTACTTTATTTGGTCATATTTTGAAGCAATAACTCCCTTCAATCTCCGGGGCATCGATAAGATTTTTTGTGATATAAGAAGTTAGTTTGAACGACGCTTTGGACAAAGCAATTTTTTGGAAATCTTTGTCAGAAAAGCAGCATTTTCATATTCTTGTCTGATGTTTATCCCGTAAGGTTCACAAGGGTTTGAGAGAGAAGCTATTGACCTTCTTATGGGTGTTTATTTGAACCACTGATGTATCGGTCTGCAGGTACGCTGTGCATGCTTTTGACGTATTGGAAGAATGGAATTTCTATTTAAGCAGGTCGTTAAGCAATTTTTTCCTGTCTTTTGCTGTTAGAGACTTGCAGAAGAAAGTGCCTTTGCAGGTTCAAGTGAAAATTATCTGCCAAGGTACCTTGTACATGAGTCATTCTTTCACAATGGGTGTTGTATGCTTGAAGTAGAATGTCAAAAATATATGTTAGTCTATAAAAAGTAGCCTTACTTCAAATACAAATTTGTCATTTTTCCTATAGGGTTTGGAATCCGGTGCTATATTTTCATTCTTGGGATTTCAGGATAACATTATCGTTGTACTGGGATTGGCCCTGGGATTAGAACTGAAAAATTTCAGAAAAAAACTTACACATTATCATGGTTGAAATTATTTAAAGAAACTAATCAAATAATTTAAAAAATCAGTTTAGGATTATTATTTACTTTAAGAAATCAAAACAAAACTCAATTCCTTATAAAAAAATAAAAAATAGTACATAATGAATTCATTAAAAATACTACAACTTGAATTGTTTAAAAATGCTACAATTTGAATTCATTAAAAAAATGACTCATTTGAAATTAATACCTCTTTGTTTGAGATTTTATAAAATATTTTGTAAATTAAAATCACAATAAAAAGCCCCTATTTAATTCTCATAGAAACACTGTTTTTCTTATGTTTAATATATTAGAATTGATAATTGCTTGGGTTACGAGATTCTAAGGAAGCAGATTTTCCAACATTAAAATTAAGGAGTCATCTTTTTTTCCGACAAACTTAAATATACCTGTAAACAGCAAATACAAGTGATAGAATGGATTTACATAAATGTTAATGAAAAAAAAATCTACTTATGCAATACCCATAGAAAAACACTTTCCTTTGTTTAAGAATCTAAATAAGATATATTAATGGAAATTAATCATAACAATAAAGTCAACTCTAATAAAAACACTCGAAAAACAGTCTTCAGTATTAAAAATAAAAGTAATAAATAAATTGTATATTTCCCAGTCCAATAAAATTCTGTATTTTAGCTTCCACAAAAAATGTATTTTCCAAATAATTTTAACAGCATTCAAATATTAGTACATGCAATCCAATTTGAAAATATATTTATAATGATAACAAAATAATATTACAAACTTATTTATTTGTAGTTAAGGAAAGATAAAATTGAATAACTCACCTATAAATGAGTTAATTCACACACTTTAAATATTCAGAAAGGATTTTGAAAAAAATGCTTTTCGATGATAAAAACAACAATAACAGCTTTTGTGAATATATTTATAGTAAAAAAATAAGAATACTCTCATTTATCTCTTGATACATAACGAGAAAGGGAGAGAAAAAATAAAAAAAAACTTTTATACTAAATTAAATTGATATTTCAGAAATATGTTCATGATTGATGATTCAGAAAAGAAAAATCAAAATTCATTATAAGCATCAGCAAAAGAGTCAGATTTATTTTTATTACTGGGGAAAAGAAATGAATGACACGCAATGTCTCTTTTCAGAAGGAAGAGCACTCTATATAAATTTTGATAAGGAGAAATTTCAAAAAGTAATTTATACAGAAATTAACTTTCGCGATTAGTTATTTTAATCTTGGGATTTCGGAAACCTGGAGCTGCAAACCCTTATTTCCTGTTTAAATAAAAATTAAGTAATTTTTTGGAGGAAATATTATATTAATTTTTATCGTGGAATACGACATTAAAAGAGCCTCTATCTAATCATTGATTGTAGTGAGTCCAACAGACCTGTCTTTTCGGAAGAGGGGCTGTACATTATAAAAACGCGCAGACGAAAGCGCTGAAGGGGTAGTGTGTAGTAAAAATAAAAATGTGTTGACTTATGGAAGGATCGTTTTCGCCGACCCCTTTCTTGTGTACTCCAGTGATTGTCCGTGTTAAGTTAATCCTTACGTAGGGCCGGATCCAGTTCTTGCATTAGGAAATATCATTAGCAACCTGTGACACACTGTACAATTCTAGAGGTTACTGTACATGTTTGTCGATTTGTTAAGGGCATGTGAATGGAGCTTCAACTTCCGACAGCAAAAATGAGTGTAACTTTGCTAAATTCTGTAGGATTGAATCGACACCTATTTTAAAATGTCATTACAGGAGAAATTTAATTGTTTGATGAAAATTCCAAGCACTCTGCTTTCTACTTTTTGCTTCACATATCTATTAGAACAATTGTTTTCTCATATAAAAAAAAGTCGTGTTCTCCGCAAGGAAGTGCTTAACTGTCTTTGCGTACTCAACTCATCAATTAAAATGTAAAATTGAAAGTCAAAAATTATATTGAGCAGAGCTGTTTCTAACCTCCCTGTTACCTAGGTACTTCAAATTCTTGCACCCCTTACGATGTTTCCAGAGCACACACACCTTCAGTTCTTACCTTGACAGTTTTGGTTCGGAAGGTCTTTTCTCTTAACTCTCTTACTCTTTTCCCTTTCTTTGTCTTCTTATATATATACAAAATAAAGTGTCCTTTAATATTATCCACCACCTATGGACCCACCCTATACCGGACTGGCGACCGACAGTCAGAACACAGATGGAAATGTTTTGACCACTGTTGTTCATTTTTTAACTTTTGGCGTAGCAGATCCCTCCCCCACCCCCATCATCTTGTAAATAAGTAATAAAAACGAAAGGCAATTATGTGGAATTTGTGTCTATCATATTTCGACATAATCACCAAGTTTACATAGGCATTTATCAGAACTCAGAAATAACTTGTTTAACTCGTCTTAGTAGAAATCAGGCCCCTGTTAATTGAGCCAGGTTTCAGCAGATGTTTCCACAGCACTACTTGGAATATCATAGAACATCATAAATGATATGCTGCGTGCTACTATGGCTCAGTATCCTCTTTGACGAGGTTTCACTCAAAGTTAGTCGTCGATCGTTTTGAATCACTTCTTCAATTCCTGCTTCGTTGATTTCTGACGTGAAGAACATTGCCGGCTGCTCCCTGCCATATTGCGTGTTTCGACATCCCGTCAGCTTTATTAAAAACAGTGGCACCATTTCGCTACACGGATCACGGTTCGCATTTCCAAACGAGATCAATTTCCTAAAATCTTGTCATTTCAATCGTCTGAACCACCAAGATACTTTCACTACCTACCCGTAAAGAAGCTGTATGACATGTTGCGTCATTTGTCTCCACTGTGGGGAAACAAAATTTCTCCACAATATGTAGATTTCAAATGTTGCGGCTTGTAACCTTTTTTTCTAATACCTCGAGCTATAAACAAAAAGAAAATCATATGCATAAATTTGTTGCACAAAGTGTCTTATTCATTGGTTTCGTACTTTAAAAAATAAATACACATTTAAAAGAAATTTATGTATTTATAAATTTAAGTATAATATACTTTGAAAAAAGCAAACCTTTTTTCATCTTTATCCGACTGTAATACCTTTCAAGAATCATTGTAATTTTAACTCCAAATATTTTATGAAATGTACCTAAGTAAATATAATTTTGAGTTCAAATCATTTTATTTTTAAGACAAATATTTTAAGACGAAAGTGAAAAAAGAATGAAGATTCACGTATGTGTTTACGTAAACATAAATAACAGTGTCACAGCTGTAACTGTGGATCATACTAGCTCTAACTTTCAAAAATGTTTACGTCGAACACAATTTTACTCTCTCTCTGTTTTCAAGAAGGCAAAGAAAACATAAAATCTTAAATATTTAATTGAATTGGGTTACCTTAATTCTAACCTGAATGGGGAGTAATATGTTCATAATCATTAACCATATACTTAATTGCAACACATAATTTTTAAACTTAAACAGTATATAAAAATTTAAGATACATGTAAGTAATGCATGCGTCTGTGTGTAAGTATTTTTTTTGTTCAAAGAGATGTTGCAGTCGAGCAAAGGAAAAATCCTTGCAGTTTACACGCCAGCATTTTTTAGGGAAATTTTAATTTCAGTAAACTCCCCTCCTAAGTGCCAAGCAATATATATATATATATATATATATATACTGAATCCTACCCTTCTACTTTCAAAATAAGGAAAAATATGAAACATATAATAGTAAAAGTATAATCATATGTTCAAGTGAAAGAAACTTGTCGTTGTTTAATAAACTATATAGATGATGCTAAAGATATACCTGAATATCTCTGGGAAATCCTTGTCTAGGCAATTTAACCCAGAAGCAGTTGTGCGCTCGATAGCAACGTTTAGAGGTCGCGTGTGGTGACTGAGTCACCCCAATCCTTTATTTATAATAGTTTTTTGTGCACGATAAAATTCGTAATTCCAGTCAATAATTAAATTAAGAGAAAATATTCTTACCTATTTTAAGGACTTTTGAAATATTATTTCATAATTTAAGAAAAATTCCGTTGAAACTGAACACAAATATTTCAAATTTGCTTGGTTTTAAGAAATGCAAAATTCATATATGATTTCCACTAATACTACAGGAATAATACTTGTAAAGGCAAAGCTATCATATTTTGTTCAAGTTATTCTAGTTGTATTGTCTTGAGGTAATCGACAAAGTTTTTACTTTTTTTTTTGCCTGATTGAAATGGCTCAATGTGTCTTGTAGCTCATGTGTGAATTCATATTCTTTTTTATGGAGTTCTTAAGGTGGCATTTGAAAATATACCTTTCAACTCAAAAGTTTTATGATCATCTTTTTCCTCAAATTTATTTTCAATAACAAGATTAATATCCATTATTTCATGAGATTCTTCCCTTGTTTGATTAAATCCCTTTTCCGAAGTTTCATATTTATCCTATACTGATCGCAGATGCAGAATTTTTCTTTTGTATTCTGTTCATTTACATTTATGAACCTTAATCCGTCGTACAGCACATCAATCAAACAAATGTCGTTCACTGGGAGAAAAATATAGCCTGTTCATTGAAGATATTTTGGAACAAATTCAGTCATGCTGGAACTCATTCAACCCAAATAGTTTTTGTAAGAAAATGTTTGCCACTCCCAAATAAGGAGATATATGACTAATTTATTTTATTTCCCATGAAGACTGTCATATAGGAGGATATTGACAAGGTCATTGGTAATCAGCAAACATTTTTTTCTAGAATTGAAGATTTAGTGAGCACATTTGGTGAATCTGTGAATAAAGCGGCCGCTTCTGGGTGGTTAATTATTTTTTCCTGAAAATAGAGAATGATTGTAGACATAATGTTTCATATTTTTATCGTATGAAATAATATGAGACTCGAATTAAAAAAAATGTTATTCGTAATTAAAAGGCACACGTAAAAAAATGTACAAACTTAGAATATGATTTACGAGGGGAAAGAGAGTAATATTTTTAAACAATTATAAATTCATTAGGAGCTACTACATGTAAATATTTTTTATTTTCTATTATTGTTTATTTTTTATTTAATTACAAGTGTTTTTAGCTATTAAATAATCTTGTGTGAGGATGAAAATATCACATAAATGTGTTATATCTATTCTTGTATTGTTTGAAAATCCAGATTTGCTTAACAAATACGAACAAAAGATCGAGAAAAGAAAGATAAAATAAATCATAATGAATTTCAAGCCTCCTCTTACTTTTTAAAAGAACAAAAAAAATTGCATTTACTTAAGAAGTAGATGCATATATATCGATCAATACCATTCCCTCTTTTTCTCAGAAACGATCAACATGCATTATTTTTTTCTCTTCCCTTTGAGAAATAGCAGAGAATGGAAATTATTCAAGAGAGGATCATTAATCCGTCTGATCGTTTCGTGGTTGAATTACCAAGTGATTTCGAATGGATGATGCCCGTACGTAAAGTGTGAACGTCTTGAAATGAAAAAGAGATAATTTTTATTATTTACTTGTATTTTGTGAATTTAGGGACTTAAAAATTATTTGAAAGGATATTAAGAGATTTCTTTTTACTTTAAAAATACAAATAGGTGCGTTTTTAAACATTTGATGCTTTACGAAGACTGAAAAAAAGTTGAAAAAAAAAACGGTAGAATGATGTGGTTTGCTATATACCCATATTCTCTCTATATTTTTTAGGAGCAATATATTATTTTTGAAAACATTCTGCTCTTTTTTTTTTCTCTAAGACAACTCGTAAGGCAACATATTGCCTGAA
The DNA here is from genome assembly GCA_019973975.1 of Trichonephila clavata. NCBI lineage: Eukaryota > Metazoa > Arthropoda > Arachnida > Araneae > Nephilidae > Trichonephila > Trichonephila clavata. Next base: position 13,047 of record BMAO01001852.1, read on the forward strand.
TAACACCTAGATCCCCTGAATAACCCCAGAATAATCCAGATTATGTCAAGTCCTGCTACAATTATTCATTCTTTTAAACGCACGGATTCATAAACGTAATCTATACGCTTCTCTCCATCAAGTGGTAAAAGAAAACAGCATAATATTACAAACTTCGTTAAGGTCGAAATACTTTGAATTCTCTCATGACAATTCTTGACCACCAAATATATAAATTATATTCTTAACATTCCGAAATCGGTTTCTATTTATGCAAATTACTACTATTTTCATCTCTAATTGAAATTTGATTTAAGTAACCGGAACTAATTGAAAGATCATCATTGGCTATGATAGTTTATTTTATCACTATTTTTTCATCACCGTTTACTCGATTGTGAATTTGCAAGGTTATATGTCAAAATAGGCTCCATCTTTGGGAAAATGATCAAAGTTCCCTAATCTAATCTTTAAAGGAGAAATGAACTTTAGCAAAATCCATGTTTTCTTATTTTGATGGTAAATACGGCTGTAAATCAGCAATTATGAGGTATCTGCTTACCTCACACATGTTAGGATACTTACAAATTCTAATAAATTCCTTGGCGCATTATGATCTAAATTGGCCCTTGCGCCATAAAAAAAGAAAAAAAAAGAAAAAAATCTAATATATATATATATATATATTCTTCAATTGCTTTAGTTTCAACTCTTTTGTATGATTTCTTTGAGCTGTGGCAATATTTAAAAATAACATCACATGTAAAAAAAACTGTTATTGGAAATGTGAATTTTTGTTTTCTTCTACATATGAAAATAAAATCATATATCTGTGCTTTTTAATATTCTTTATTTCCTTTATTTCGAATAATTCTTTAGAAATGAACTCTTCTAAAATAAATTCTTCTAAAAATAAACAAAATTTCTTTTTTTTTTTACTTTTGGTATACAGTGGAAAGAAAACAAGAACAACTTACAAGGAAAGGAGTATGTCCGAAACAAAAAACTCGAAATCCAATAAAATCTAGCTCTAATGGATTACATTTTCCAAAGTTAATTATTTTGTTTATGTATATCCCTTAATTTATACAATGTAGTGATTCAAAGAAAAAAACTGCAGTAAATCACAACGCGGTAGATAATGGTATAAGGTATCCGTACACCTTCAAAACGTCATTTTCTCCGAATTTTTTGATTTTTAAATTTTGATTTTATTTTAAAATTTAAACTTTTTTTCTTTAAAATGGTGTTTAAATTTTTTTTTCTATCTAATTTAGAACTTAAGTTATGAGGTTTTGAATTTTACTCGGTAGCTACTTTTTGAAACCGGAAGTACAAGTCTGTATTCCGAAAGTTGAAAAAATGTTTGCTTACATTTTTATTTTACAAAGTATCACTTAAATATGCAAAAGTAGAAAATTTATACGCTTTAAAATATGAATTTATGTTTTCAGAATCTTCAAAAATATAATTGGCAACAGGTTTTTACTAATATTTTTATCCAGAATCTGGTAGGAAAAGAGAGTGAGTTATTATTTGTTTACATTTGCTTACGATTGCTCAGAACTTTCTAAGGTTTTGTTAAATCCTTTTTTACTGCTGAAATTTTTTTTTTCCATTTAAAATAGGAAACTTAAGACGCAGAATTAGTGCAAAGAGAAAACGACAATTTAGTGGTAATGGATCTACTAATAAAGATTCCCAAAATTGTAGCTCAACATCCACCAACACCAGTTCTTCAAAGATCAAAACGCCTGCTGTTTTTGATGAAGAAATGGCAGAGTATGAGCATAAAATACTTACTGGAAATAGAATTATAGATATTGATGTCCTCATAAATGTTTTTTTACAACTTTGTTGCCCAAGATGTTTGGAAGAAGGCTTATTGCTTTCTCAGAATTAAAGATATGGTTTGTGCTCAAATTTTGTTATAAGGTGTAAACATTGTAACTTTTACTCAGGGTTTTCTAGTTCAAAGAAAACCTTAAATTGTCCTGAAGTAAATACAAGATTTGTTTATGGTATGAGAGAAATTGGTAAAGGTTTTTCTGCTGGGTTTAAATTATGTAGTACGTTAAATTTACCCAGGCTCAGTAAAACTGCATACACTAATCATGAGAACAAACTCATGTGTGTGATTTCAGAAGTTAGTGACTTATCAATGCAAAAAGCAGCTTCTGAACTGTTAGTGCTACATCCTTCTAAAAATAAAATAGTTGAATGTGGTGTTTCAGTTGACGGAACATGGCAGCGTAGGGGTTACATTTCTATGAATGGGTGTGCCGCACCTTTGTCAGTTGACACTGGTAAAGTAGTGGACATTGAAATAATGTCGTCATATTGCCCCATCTGCAGAAAGATTTCTATAATGCCTAAAAGCATTGAATCGGAAATTTTAGCAGCAGATCACGTATGCCATAGCAATTTTCAAGGTTCTGCGTTAAAAATGGAAGCTGTTGGTGCAACTAGAATCTTCCAACGTTCTATTGTGAAGCAAGGCCTTAAATATGCACAATATTATGGTGACGGGGATTCTAAGGGCTTTATCAGTGCCAAAGATACTTATGGTAAAGATAGTGTCACAAAATATGAATGCATCTGTCATGTTCAAAAGAGATAAAGTTATTAGGAGCTAATACATGTAAATGTTTTTATACTCTATAATTGTTAATTTTTTATTAATTATAATTCTTTTTTTAGCTATTTAATGATCTTATGTGACGATGAAAATATCACATAAATATTTTATATCTAACTTTGAATTGTTTGAAAATCCAGGTTAATTTACTGACAGTAAACGCGCAAAAACTTTCTAACTTAATAAAAACACAAAATACATATTTAATCTGATATAATATACTTACAAATGTATCATACGGCGCAATGTATTTTGTAATTAAAACTACAATATTAAATTAAGAACGAATTTAAAAATTACTAGTGTTTCACATAGGAATGTCATATACAGAATTTAATACTTGTATTGATAATTTATACGGTTTATGATTAAAATCGTATTGTGGGTTTAACGTCAACGTGCATTATTATTGCACTCGATGTATTTTTATTGTGTGAAGGGGGGCTCGATAAAAATTATGATAGAAAATTGGGTTGCAAGCTTTGGAAGTTTGAAACGCACTGAACCAAGGGATTCAGAACAAAAGGACATACAAAGATACATAGTTAGAAAAAAAACCGAACTTCTACTCTTAGGGATGACTCCAGCATTAGCAGCAATGTATTGTATGGAATTCATTCGTATGGAAGGTTTCATTCTTTTTATACTTACAAAAATAAATATTATTTTTGTTAAGTGCAATTCCTTACACTTTATAGTATATATCCATAATAGCTTCGGAGATTTTGATCAAAATAAGTAAAATTATTTATAGAAATGTAAATGGTATTCCATAACATGGGCTCTCAACCACATATAAAAAATATTCTAAACATATATATATATATATATATATATATATAATCATTCTTAAAATCATAAAAGATTGTCCAAACAATCGTGAGGTGAAAACTAGGCTAAATATTTTTCTTATGTAAATATCTTTATTAACTAAAATTATATTCATGTATAATACAAACTTTTCATTTTTTATATCCTCATCAAATTGAAAAAGCGTCCTAATGTAAAATTCAAAAAGAAATCATTCACCTTCTTTTTCGTGAATGATCTATCTACAGAAAACAATGACGACAAAAAACGGTAAAGAACCTAGTTGTTGGTAACATCCATATTTGTTTCCTGTATTGTTAGAATGGTATAATGCATTTAAATTTTATCTTTTGTCAAAGGGGCATGCTTCTCTGCTTTTCATTTGAACACAGATTGATATTTTTCTGAAATAAATAATATTTATACTTTTATTTACTCGTTTTTTCTTTTTCAAAACGACATTTTTATACAGAAAAGCATTTCTTGGAGAAGGAAAAACTTTTTTTAAGAATAGTTTCTTATCATCTGTACTTTTATTCTCTAACTAGACTTGAAGTATACATTTCTGAAAGTTCACAAGGTTACTATTTCACTAATGATAACCGTTCCAGTTAAACATGGAATGAGAATACAATTTTAATGTTTTATTTTTATTATTGAACATTGCTACAGAAGTTTCAACCAACGCAACAGATTTTCTGGTACGTTTCATATACTTAGAGAACTACTAAGGCATTAAAAATTTGTATGACTGACAAAACTTTCATTTATATATGCCAAATATTTCTTATACATGTGCGTGCCTCGCACTTACATGCATAAGGAATACGAACAGATCATGTATACAATAAAATTTCAGTATTTTACAGAATTAAATATCTAATATATGTACAGGGTGGTCCCGAATTCCTGTTACAGACTATAAAGGTAGATACAGTACATTGTAATAATCATTTATCGTATAAAAATTTACGGGTGCGAGTGACGCAATCGGGTGCAAGCAGGGGAATGAAAGAGAAATGGAGTTATCGGTTGGTTTCTTTGCCAGCACGGGGCAATGGATTTCTGTCTTCCGTTCAACGTGATGTATCTGAGTTGGGTTAAAGAGAATTTCGCAGTTGTGCTAACGTCTGCGCTGGGACATTTTACGTATGCTTAAAAGGGAAACATGCATTACATGTACGACATGGTGGAGCTGCGCTACGAATATATAAAGAGAAGTTTCCTGATCCACGAATATTGGATCACGAAATTTTCAGCGGTTACATCATTAACTTCGTGAATTGCATCTGTTCCACGTCACCATACATGATGGTGGTTGACGAAGAGCTGTACGCTGTCCAAGCGTGGAAGAAACCATCTTGAATGTTGTGGCTGATAAATCCGTGTCAAGTACAAGAGCTGTTACTCATGTGCTTTACTCGGACTTGAGATGTTGCTCATCAAGTAATTGGGAGTCAACAGACTAATTGTAGAGTGCTAATGGTCTCAGGACTCCTAAATGTTATTCTTGAACTCGAAAAAACATCCTTTTTTAAAACAATTTAACTTAGCAATGTAACAAAACAATAATTTGAAATTTTTACCACTTTAGAATCGCATATGCATGCATTCTTTTTCATAATTTCAGAAAATTTGAATAAAAAATTAAACAGTTATATAGAAATAAAAATTTGACAATTTTTCAAAAATATGAAAATTAGTAATTTGCACCACGTAGGACTCTAAAGTACAAAATTGATTAAAATTTACAAATTAATTTTACTTGGTATAAATATGTTCCCTTTTGAATTTATACTAGCTTTTAAAACATCTGGAGAAAAAAATATTTTTAAAATACAATTAAGGAAAAATTTTAAAATTAAAAAAAAAAAAATCAATTAAATCTCAAATAAAAAAATTCTACTAAAACTTGTTTGATATTCTTTTTATAAGGTATAAATATTCTTATTTTAAACATGTGTATGAATTTTCATATTGATATGATAAATAGTTTTTGAAAAATCCTGCGTGGAAGCCAACATTTTTCATTTTGAAAAAAATGAAGTTACAGATAATAAATAACAAAAAAAAAATGAACTTACCAGTATGCATCAAAAAGCCAAAGAAGTATAAATATTGCCCTCTGAAAGCTTAAACTGTTCAATTTCTTTAAGTATCTTAAGATTTTTAGCTTTACGAACTTCAAAGTAGGTTTTGTAAACTTGTCTCTTGGCCGTTGACTTACGCACTTTGTCAACATTTACACAATTCAAAATATTCCTTTTATTTTTTTAAATCCAAAGCACACATTATATCAATTTCGTTCTTACATCCATTATTGTTTTCACATGCAGCTATAAATGCAGCAATTTTTGTGGCAAATGCAAGTTTTTGTTTACGTTTTATCAGTTATTTCTCAATAACTTCGGAAGTTTTCACAGTATCAACAAAATTCTGGAAGCAAATAGCTCAAAAATGTTGAGGGTTTAAAATATATTTTTTTTCAAAAACTTGAACTTTTTTTAAGGTTCCTGTGAGGCCTTAATGATTAAGACGAGCATAATCGAGAAACAGTGTCGGGTATTTAATCAATGGATGCCGAAAGGAACGACTAACTGGTTGCATCAATTACCTGTAATGTAAATTGATCATAAAAATGAAACTATTATTATGCATTTTGTAATTAAAACTTAGATCATTAAATTTTTTATACAGGTTCGAATAAAATGCACATATTTAGAGTGAAATGATGAAGAGAAAAAACACTTTATATAAAGTATGAGTCTTGAACTAGTGGCATGCTGAAGGCATTTTAATGACCCCTTATATGATTTGAGTAATTACAAGAAAAATTGCCTTCTCATCTTTTTATCCGTTAAAAACAAAACATTTGTATTGTGTTTTTTTTCTCACGCTTTTTCATGTTAAAATATTTAGATGGCTTAAATAATATTCATTCAAAATAAAATTTTCTGAAAAATAATGAATTAGCTTAAAAATTCCAATGCATTTTAAGTAATGTTTAAGGGGAGTAAGTAGGGTAAACACCTTCGGGAAATCGATTTTGAGTTTTTGATATTTCTAAAATCCCCAAATCAGGACCTTTCCAATGATATACTATACTTGCCATTTTACTAATTAAAAGTATGTTAAAATTATTTTTAAAAAATAATCAGCTGATGAGCCACGCCCCCTTTGACAGATACAAATGTAAACATTGACCTTTTAAATCTGGGAAGCTTTTCCAAAGCCATTCTCTGTTTTATTTATTCATACGCAGTTAACTGTAGATTCACTGCAAGCGTAACTGTTAGCGTTGTTTACCTATTTTATAGAAAATACACGTTTTTCTTCTCAGATCTTTGAATATTTCGATATTTAAAATTTCTGAATATCAAAAATTTCAAAATTTTAATATGCCAAGATCTACAAAAGTGTTAAAAAAACGTAAAGGTACGTTTTATAAAGGTAAGACTATTTTAAACCATACTAACGACAATCCTCCAGCTAGACATGCACATGACTCAAAGGAGACATGTGCAAAAGAAAAGAAAATTCCCAATTTAAATGAAAGTTTTTCTTCCTATGACAAAAGTGTAGGTATTATTAATGCCATTATAAATTTGAATATTCTGGCATTTGTTTTCAAGAATGAAGTTCACTGTAAAATGTGTAACAGTGGCTTAGACATGCAAGTTTTAAAAGGTAAGTCTGGACTGGCTATTACATTTGTGTTGAAATGTTGTGCTTGTCCATATGGTGTAGAATTCTCTTCTTCAAATTTTCATGAAGGAACGCAAATTGCTACAATAAATACCAGGTTTGTATATGCTATGCGTTCCATTGGAAAAGGTGCAGAAGCTGGAGAATGTTTTGCGCCATAATGAATCTTCCTCAACCACCTACAAGGTTTTCTCCTTACGGTAAGCGACTCTTAAATGCTGCAAAACTTGTTTACGAGGACTCCATTCAAAATGCTGCGAAGGAAGCTATTTGTGAAAATGAAGGTAATAATATTGCAGTCGCTGTAGATGGGACATGGTATAAACGCGGTTACTCATCATTGAATGGTGTAGTTACTGTGCCCAGCATGGATACAGGTAAGGTGATAGATGTTGATATTCTTTCAAAATATTGCATATGTAAAAACTTACCTTCTCATCAAAAGGATTGTAAAAGGAATTACGTTGGATGTAGTGGAGCCATGGAAATTCAAGGTGCGTCTAAAATTTTTCAACGGTCATTATCTTTGCATAATGCCCGATATATTACTTACTTAGGGGATGGAGATTGTAAAGCATTTGATGCTGTTAGAAAGAAAAACATCTATGGAGATGAATACCCAATTGAAAAATTGGAGTGCATTGGACATGTCATGAAGCGCATGGGAACAGGATTACGCCGATTAAAAACTCAATTGAAAGGGCAAATCTTGTCAGACGGTAAGTGTTTAAGTGGAAAAAATCGTTTGACTGAGCATGAAATAGATAATTTACAGTTTTACTATGGATCAGCTATTCGGAGAAATTACACCAGTGTTCAGAACATGCGGCAAGATATCTGGGCCATTTTTCTGCATAAGCTGTCAACAGATGAATATCCTCAACATGGTTTTTGTCCTGATGGTGAAGATTCATGGTGTGGATATAAAAAGGCTGAAGCATCAGGTAAGTCTTACAAGCATAAAAATAGTCTTCCGGTCGCTGTTATAGAAGCAATGCGTCCTATATTTAGAGATCTTTCCCATCCTGATCTGTTAAGAAAATGTTTGCATGGAAAAACACAAAATCCGAATGACAGTTTTCATAATGTCATATGGTCACGTGTTCCTAAAACAACATTTGTACAGATTGAAACACTTTCACTTGGTGTTTATGATTCTGTTTGTTCTTTTAATGATGGTAATGTATCCAAATTAAAAATGCTGCAGAAAATGGGAGTCGAGCCTGTAGAATATTCGGTAAGTGCCATGAAAATTCTTGATAGAGAAAGGTTAATGAAAGCAGTGTATGCTTTTTTTGGAAAAGCGAAGAAAATTAGAAAAGATAAAAGAAGAAAAAGAAAAAAAGAAGAAGATAATATTAAGAAAAATAAGGTAAAAACCGGCTACAGTGCAGGATCTTTTTGATGAGGTAAAATTTTATATAAAAGCTACTGTTTTCTAAAAAATTTTCTTTTCTAAAACTGTGTTTTCTATAAATGTACTGTATGCATGAACTGGAAATTTTTATTTTATATTTCATATATATTCTTGTGTATACTGAAGTGAAATTTTTGAAATATTCCTCAGACATTTTGCTAAAAAGCATATGTCGTAACATAGAAAAGGAAAATTTTTATTAAATTCCTTATTGTACTCTGCAAAAATTATTTTTTTAATCAGGCTGATCAATTTTTTTAAAAAAAAGATTTCACTTCTGTATAAAAATAAATTTGTATTTAATGCACACACAAATATATCTCAAAATGCGTTGCATGAAGCTTGTTATATACAAAAAAAAAATCATAAATTTCATGTTTAAAAACACAAAATAGTTTTCTTGTTGTTTTGGATACTATCTATGTAATATTTATATAATCTTTTTAATTCTTATATTTAAAGAAATTGTGTTTACATGTGAATATACAAAACACTAAAGAAATTTTTCGAAGTGCCATATAATCATGTATTACTTACTGTCTTATATAGATTATATTTTTTAATTTGTGTCTTCTTTCTCAATAAATTAATTGTATGCGTGAACTGGAAATATTTATTTTATATTGCATATATATTATATATACTGAAGTGAAATTTTTGAGATATTCCTCAGACATTTAGCTGAAAAGCAGATGTCGTAACATAGAAAAGGAAAATTTTTATAAAATTAATTATTCTACTCTACAAAATTACATTTTTAAACATACTGATCAATTTTTTAAAAAAAATTTCACTTCTGTATAAAGATAAATGTTTATTTAATGTACACACAAATTTTTAAGCTTTGTTTTCTAAAGTTTCTTAGTAAAAGGTACATAAATATATCCCAAAATGCAATGCCCTTTTTCGTTGCACTAAACTTGTTACATACAAAAAATACACAAATTTCATGTTTGAAAACATAAAATCAGTTTTCTTGTTGTTGTTTTGAATACCATTTATGTAATATTTTCAGAATCCTTTTAATTCTGATACTTTAAGAAATTGTGTTTACATGTAAATTTATAAAACACTAATGAAATTTTTCGAAATGTCGTATAATGATGTATTACCAAAGCCATATTGTCATGTATTGACACATTTTTACATGGTATTTATGATACTTATAGTCAACTTGGATGGACAGTAATTTATCAGATCAGAAAATTCTTCAAAAATTGATGCATAATTTGAGAAAAATGATGCAAATGCTATAAAATATCTCGATAGATTAAAGTGAAAAATCCTATACATGTATTTTCTGAGAAATCTAAGTAAAAGAAATAAGTAAAAAGTCTTAGAAGTTATTGAGAATAAGCTAATATTTAAAAAAATAGTGCACATACTGATTGTAATTCATAATTTTTTTTGATGAAGTGACATTTTATAATAAAAATGCAATTATCTTAAAATGGTGTTTTTAAAAATGCGTGTACCATTTTCTCAGAACCTATTCAACGGAAGCACTTGCAATCTTCACTGAATATTACTGATATGTTAATATATATACTAAAGAGAACTTTTATTAATATACCAATAATATTTTTGTAAAACTCAGTTATCGTGAAAAAAAATGACATTTTTCAAAAAATTCATAGTGATACGTTACGATGAAAGTTTTTGAAAAAACTAAACAATATATTTGAAAAAGCTCATTTCAGTTTAAACAAAAAAGTCTAATTAATATACAGAAAAAAATTTAAGTCTGTACATTTAATATTTTATGAGAAAAAGGCACATAAAAATGCTCAATTTAACATTAGCGGGATAGGGGTACCGA
>BMAO01001853.1:0-11736 GCA_019973975.1 Trichonephila clavata
TAGTATATATATATATATATGTATATATCTTGTTCAAATTTTCAATCGTTAATAAATACTTTCTATCCATCCATTTAAGTTCAAAAGAATAAGGTTATACATAGATTTCAGAAATTTGAATACCCTTACCACAGACGCATATCCAATGCAGAATATGATGGAGTTGAATTTCTTAGTAGGGAAAAAATTCATTACTGTACTAGATATGTTGAAAGGATATTGTCTATACCATAGGTTCTAAACGTGGCGATAACGCCCCCTTGTGGCGTTTGAGCTTTCTGGGGGCGGTAAAAGATCCAGAGAAAATTAGGGAGTGTTGAGCGGGCATGGAGGGACTTGGGCAGATTAACCAAAAAGGACTAAAAAAACACGCTGATTATGTACTAACAAAAGTAAACTTTAATACTGTTTACTTATGTTGATTATATGTATTTAAAGTATTTCTAAAAATTCACATTCTTCGGTGGTTCGGGAAGTGCATGAAAAACTTAAAGATTTCATTACATTCAGACCTACACTAAATTGAATGATATGTGCATTTTTAATTTATGTTGTGCACGTGTTTCCTTGTCTGTGAGCAGTGGGGAAAATTTCATCCACTACATTTCATTGCGTATATTATCCAAGAAACATGATTAAATATATTAACCAGGAATTAAAGTGATTCTTTAAAGGTAAACTGTCAAGTTATATTTATTTTGAAAAAAAAATAGTTTATTATGAATTACTTCCTATCATCAAATTCATTGCCTGTCTTTATAACAGGTAAGCTAAAACTTTTATTCCACTCTTTTAAATGAAGAAATTCAGTAGCGTTTCAATCCCAACAGTGTCTTACTTATGATTTAAATATATATTACACATTTAAATATATTTGCTGGAATATATGTATTTCAGAATCGCAGTTAAAAAATCGGGGCTTTAGAAAAAAAAATTTAAATTGAAAAATATATTCTATTAAATAGGATATTTTTTATAAAACTTAATTCTTCTTTTTACCATGTATTATGTACACTCTTATTTCTCTAGAGTGGAAGGGGGCGGTATCGGGAAATGTTCACTGGAAAAGGGGGCGGTATTGATATATTTACTAGAAAAGGGGGCGCTAGTTCAAAAAAGGTTGGGAACATATAGTCTATACCAGGCATGTCAAACATGCGGCCCGCCAATACATAGGTTGCGGCCCGCGGAGACATTTTACAAAGATTTAAATATCAATCTTTTAGGGTTTTTTTAAAAAAAAAAATTGCAACATATTAACCTGTTATCTATTCTTGTTTTAAAGAAAATCCTGTTTAATTATAGAAATAACCCTTAAATGAAAATTATTTTTAATATTTTTTTCATTTAATTTTACTATATTCAATGCATTCTTAAAGGCATTTATGAATATTATTTGTTACAGATCGCAACGATTCATCGGTGTGCGACTTTTATTTCTCTTTATTTCTTCAATCAGCGAGAGACGAGACGGCCGTGGTGGCCGAGTGGTCCAGGCATCGGATCATGGCTAGCGTGTCATGAGTTTGATCCTAGTACCACTAAAGACCCGCCGTGTAGGGGAGTGAAGCACGTAAAATCTGTCGAGAGCTCAAACGTCCTCCCGTGGTGTGGTGTGCTAGTTAGGAGAGGGGGTGCTAGCTCAGGTGTCGTCCGCGTCACTTGACCATAGTTCAAAATTACGCGGACCGTCGCCAAAAGCCCTCGTGTTGCTAATCAGTGCGACGTTAATATTCTCTCTCTCTCTCAGCGAGAGACGAATAGCGTGACGTCAGAAGCAGTTGAAGTTTTATTTTTAAAAATTTAAAAACCCCAGATGACCAAGACAAAATGTTGCGTTTACTCAATCGTTTGTGAGGGAAAGTGTATTCTGGTTTTTATTTATATTAAACCAAAAAGTTATTTAATAAAAACATAATCAAACTTCAAGAACAAAGTAAGAAAAGATGAACGGAAGACGAACACCATAATTTTCAAGTAAAATGGGAACAGCAATATTTTTCATATATGTAATTAAAAGTTTTTAATAATGATAAAATATAACTAATTCTTCATTTCTTATTATAGTTCTAGTTTTAAATTTATTTTAATTTCGTAAAATTTGATATCGATAAACTATTTTGCACTCTTTTTCATTTTTCACAAAAAATTATTGAGAGTTTGTGGCCAGCAGAGGCGATGAAATAGTCGAGATTTTTTGTCGTTTCGTGTCATATATTATGCATAAAACATATTTTTGATGCACTTAAAGAAGTTTTGATATGAAGTGTTGCTTGGAGAAGTTGGTTAGTCTTACAACTGATAGTATAACTAAAGGAGTTGCAAGATTAAAAGAATCAAGCAAACAGCATGATAATAATTTTAAACATTTTCATTGTATTATTCCATAGCAAGTACTGTTCTCGGGCATTTACTTATATTTATTAGACATGTTTTAAAATAGTCAGTAAAATTGTAAACTATATTCGAGGATGTAGACTTTAGTATCGTCAATTTGTTTCATTTCTGGAAGATATAGAATGTGAATTGATCGGTCAACCATATTGTACGAAAAGTTCGATGGATTTCGAGTCATAAAGTGTTAAAACGATCTTTTATATTGGTGGAGGAAATCACTATTTTCTTCGAAACAAAAAATTATGAATGTGCTGAATTAAAAAATGAGAAAAAATGAAAGAAGAAAAAAAAAAAAAGGGCTCAATTAAAAGATTAACTTGTAATATCAACTTAAAGACCCTGGCTTTTTCAGTTGATATTACAAGTCAACCTAACTTAAGCTTCAAGGCAAAAATCCTTTTGTTACAATGTTATTTGATATATTAACGCTTTGAAGCAAAAATTATTACATACAAATTATTACAAACAGAAAGATAAAACTTGTCTCACTTTGAAAGCTTTCAAAATCTATTGATTAAATCACTTAAATTAAAATTTGCAGAATATTCCCACCAAATTGAACTGTTAAAAATGGAGTTCGATCAAATATTTTCTGATTTAAAAAATTTTGAATTACAATTTCGTTTCTTAATTTCAAGAAACTCGACCTCTATCTGTCGTTCTATCTATATTGAATCTATCTATATTGAAGTTCTTGATGAAAACTTACAAATGGAATTAATAGAAATCTATTGTGATTCTTTGCTGGAGCAAAAATGTTTGGAGAAGTTGAAACTCTCTCTCTAGATTTTTATATACATTCATCTGTAGATCGGTTTCTTAAAATGTTATCATTTGTTACGCGTATAATGAATGGCTATGTTTGTAAGCATTTATTTATGCGAGAAACTTTTATCTTTAATGAAAAGTAACGAAAATTTAGAGAGGTCAAGAGTAAAGAATCAATATTTATCAACATTTTTTTAAAAATTTCTTCAACTCAACATGTTCAACCAAATTTTGATGACTTGCTTTCAGAAAAAAAAAAAGATATCAAATATCTTCTAAAAGTAATATTAAATTGTATTTCGTATTATAACTTTTATTTTTGTTTTTTATAAAACAGTATAAAACATGTATATTTTTAAAAATAAACTAAAATATTAAGCAATTATGTGTGTTTAATAAATAATACATTGAGTTAAATAATACATAACGTGTGACATATAAAAAAATTTAATCATTCTAAAAATCCTGTTTTATTAATTTTTTGAACATTGAAAACATGCGGCCCTCAACTTAATATAAAATAGCTCATGTGGCCCGTTATATCAAATGAGTTTGACATGCCTGGTCTATACCAATGGAAGACAGCAGCAAACATCTAACAGCCTTCCGAACTCATCGAGGACAGTGCCAATGAAATGTGTTACCGTTTGGGTTAAGAAACGCTGCTGAAACCTACCAAAGAGACATGTCTAAAGTGGTCCAAACTATATCTGACTTTGCATGTGTGTATTTCGAAGATTTAGCAGTATTCTCTTATACGTGGGAAGAACATTTAAATCATATGGAAAAAGTTTTCAAAAGATTGGAGCATTTTAACTTCTCAGTAAATTTTGGAAAATGTGAGCTTGCAAGACAAAAAGTTAAATACTTAGGACACGTCATTGCTTCAGGTAAACATTTCCTTGACGAAGAAAGGATAAAAGCGATTCAGAATTTTGAGGCGCCAACGAACAAGAAGCAACTGAGAAGTGCATTAGGAATATGCAACTTTTATAGACAGTATATTCCGAACTTTGCAAAAATTGCTCTACCGTTGACGGAGCTCAATAAAAAGAAAGTCCCCAATGAGATTCCATGGAGCAAGGAGGCTGAAAATGCTTTCAAGGAGTTGAAGACAGCAGTATATGGAATTACAGAGTTGCAAGTCCCAGACATAGAGAAACCGTACTACTTGCATACGGATACATCTCAGACGGCGGTCGGATGTTGTCTAGGTCAGTTGGATGGAGAAGACAACATTCATCCCATAGCGTTTGGAAGCCAGAAACTGAATCCAAGCCAACAAAAGTTGTAAACAATTGAAAAGGAGAAGCGTATACAATTATTTGAGCTGTGAAAAGATTTGAAACTTTACTGTGTGGAGCAAAATTTCCTTACTAACTGATCATAATCCCCTAGTGTTCCTTACTAGTGCTGCACCCCAATGTCGAAAATTGCAGCGGTGGGCGTTGGCCATTCAACGCCATGACATCGAAGCGAGCCACATAAAAGGATCTAAACTAGTTAATGCAGATGCGCTATCTAGACTGTAAAAATGTAAACCGTAGTTAAATAAGAACTTTAAGAAGGGTTTAAGATTAATTTAACTTTAAAACATTTCTTTTTGCTTTATTGTTAGATGATTAAGTTAAGAAGTATACTGGCGGAAAATTTAATGATGACTATTTATAAATGTATAATCTTAAGAAAGTGACTAAACAGTGTTTTTTTTTGTGTGTGTAACGTGTGACCCTTTGGTTGTTTTAGCCATATTTGATTTTTGGATCTAATATGACGCTCAGCCGCCCATCCAGTATAGTGGTCAGTGAAACTGACTGCGGTGCCGTAGGGACTGGGTTCGAATCCCGGAGAAGGCATGGGTTTTTGTGTTGTAATCCTTTCTTCTGTCTGTGTTGTATGCCCCCATGTTATACATTGCGTGGTGCACGGGGTTTATAAATGTTAAAAAAAAAATATATGACACTCGGGGGAAGGTGTAAGGGTCACGCGGTAACGTTATTAAATTACTCGTTTGTGACGTCATAATGTAATATTTTGAATGAGCTACTTTTGTATCTTATCTTTGGCAACGAGTTAAAAAACGTTGTTGATGGAATTTTCTTGAAATAAAACGGTGAATTTGTGCTTTTTTCATGTTTTGCGTTATTTTAGTATAAATTGGGTTCACGACTGACAGCTTTAAAATTTGGTATTCCTCTAAACAGCTTATCAATTATTATAAAAAATCGAAATAAGCTACAAAATTCTGTTTCATTGAGTACTTGTGCAAAACGTTTAAGAACATGCGTCTAAAAATGTCAACGAGGCAGTTTTGAAATGGATACACAGAATGCGCGAGGTAAAAATGTTCCGATCTCTGGACCTTTCATAATAGAGAAGCTCTTCAATTTGCGAAGTTATTGGGATACGACCCATTTCTAGGTAGCAATAGGTCGATAGAAAAAATCAAGAAAAGACACGGAATTGTAGCAAAAGTATTATCTGGGGAAAATAAAGATGTTGAGGAACAAGATATTAAAAGTTGGATAACAGAGACACTGAGTAAAGTTTTAAAATACTATAAGCCAGAAAACATCTTTAATGCATATGAGACTGTTTTGTTTTTCAATGTTTGCCTCAAAAAACATTAACATTTAAAGAAGAAAATGCTTTGGAGGAAAACATACCAAAGCAAGAATAATTACTGTTAGGAGCAAATATGACCGGGCATCAGAAATTAAAATCACTAGTTATAGGAAGAAACAAAACTTCAAGATGTTTCATAGGCACAAAATCTTCGGCAGCTGTTTATGACTTCAGCAAAAAGTCTTGGATGGCATAAGAAATTTCTAAAAATTGGATTCAAAGGTTAGAGAAACGTATGGTTAAAGAGCGTCGCAAAATTTCTCTCCTTTTAGATAATTCCCCACCCATCCGAAGGAAATCAACCAAAAACTGAAAAAATTTACAGTCTTTACTTTCTACCAAACACTACATCAAAACTGCAGCCAATGGATTAACGGGTGGTGATAAAATTTTTTTTCTAAGTACACTATCGCAAGAGGATACTGCTAAAAGTTATCCCTGTTCTTGTAAACAATCAATCCATACCAAGTGTCTACTTACGGGAAAGTATTTCAGAAATTTCGAAAGCGTGGAACTATGATATCACAGATCGTACCATTCATAACAGTTTTGCCAAAGATTGATTATTTGTCAGCAATGAGAGCTCGGCAAGTACGAAGGACGAAGATATTATTCTCTTAGAAGAAATGAAAAAAATATGGATACAGCTAAAGGAAAAACAAGAAATTACGGATGATGTGCTGCTTTTGGTGGTTTCCTTTCCCTTGAATCTGACGCTGAAGCCTCTGGATTACTAACTAAACCAGATATTTTCAACAAGGTGAAAATTAAAACAATACAACAATGGATTGAAAGGAAGACAAAGATGACGATGGAAACGATGATAATGCAGAAATCAATAAAACTTTGTATGATGAAATGATAAATTCATTTAAAAAAAACTCGACGTGGATTGCAGTGTGAAAAAAATACACCTGAAAGGATTTTTGGTGCATTCGAAAGATGTAAGGCAGATTATGAAACAAAGCATATTTTTAAACAAAAAACTCAAACAAAATTAACAGATTTTATGAGTAATTAAATTGAAGGACGTATGTGATAATGTATCTTTAGAATTCCTATGTATAAAATAATGTATGTTTAAAATTACTTGTATGCTTTGAATTTGAAAAGGTCCTTAAAATTCATTAATTTGAAGATAAATTTATTTTCTTCTTAATGTTGAAAATACAGTGTATTCCTCGATATTCCTTTTTTTTTTTTTTGCAGTTTTTCTTTCTTCCTTTAATATAATAAATAAAGAGATATAATACATAAAAGGGTGTAAAAATAATTATATTTTAATATATAGTGTTATTAGTTTAAATTGTTTCATTGAATCTCTATATAACGAATTTCCATTTGACGAACCTTTTTTCGATTTAGTGACCTTATTAAATAGAGGTCCGATTGTATAATTAGTATAAGAGTAAGAAGGGAATATATATATTTCTGATTAAAAAACATTTTTAGGTTTATTTTGTTACGTGTTTTTATTGTAACTACACCGTTGTAGACCTTTTGATTTAGTTATTTTAAAAAAGCAAACAACACACACACAATACTTCGATTGTTGAAATCAATATAAATTCGTAACAAATACCACAAGTCATTTTAATTATATTCTTACCTTAAAAAATTTTTCAGTTTATTGTCTGAGTGAACAAAGTGGAGTTTTTATTTAATAACTGCGTTTTCTTTCTAGAAAACATAACTTTTTGATAAATAAATAATTGATAATGGAGGAATCACGTTGTTTGGTGCGTTCTCTGTCGTGCTTCTTTGAATCATCAATATATTGCAAGTGATACATTACAGCGATCTATCTTAGATGTTTTATTTCGTTGGGTATATTCTTCTTCTGAAATACTGCAAAAATGCAACTCCAAAGTATGAGTTCTTGATGTATAAGTAATTGACAATAGTGAAATCGTTATTTGATGCATTTTCTATCATGCTTCTTTGGATCATCAACATACTGGAAGTGATATATTACTGTGACATATCTTAGATGTCTTATTCCGTTGGATATATTCTTCTTCTGAAACACTGCAAAAATGCAACTCCATAGTATGAGCTCTTGATATAGAAGTAATTGACAATGGTAAAATCATTATTTGATGGTTTTTCTATCATGCTTCTTTGGATCATCAATATACTCTAAGTGATACATTACTGCGACATTTCTTTTTTTTATTCGTTGGATATATTCTGAAACCCTGCAAAATCCAAATCCAAAGTGGGAGCTCTTGCTATATAAGTCATTGACAATGGTGAAATCGTTATTTGATGCATTTTCAACAATGCTTCTTTGGATCATCATATACTGAAAGTGATACATTACTGCGACATATCTTAGATGTCTTATTCCGTTGGATATATTCTTCTTCTGAAACACTGCAAAAATGCAACTCCATAGTATGAGCTCTTATATAAAAGTAATTGACAATGGTAAAATCATTATTTGATGCATTTTCAACATGCTTCTTTGGATTATCAATATACTGCAAGTGATACATTACTGCGACATGTCTCACATGTTTTATTCCGTTGGATATATTCTTTTTCTGGAATACTGCAAAAAGTGAACTCCTAAATAGAAAAAGAATGCCAGCACAGCAATAACATTTGATTGCATTGTTCAGCCTTCTGAAGCTGATCCCTGTGATTTCCACCCACGACAATGAAGACTTCAACCATGCTTTTGAAAATGATTAAATGGGGATGAATTCGTTTGCCAGCACTCTGACCAATATGTAAACTTGCCTGCAGATATCAAGTGCTGTAATGTTATACTGACAGCAAATAATTTTTCTCTAAAACAGAAGAATACTCAAAAGAACTTGGCAATCCTCTTATATACCGTACAAATAATTTTGGAACATAATAAAGATGCAAGAATTTCCAGCAATTCATCAAAAATGCTTCAGTAATGACAGAAAAAAACTCAGCTAGCAACATAACAACATAGGCTTCAAGGATGGAAATTTAACAACTTCAATGTCAATGTAATGACTCTTTATTATAGAAATATCTACTTTGTTACAGAGATAGTGACTCTTCATTGCAGAGACAGTGACTTTTCATCGCAGAGATCGTGACTCTTTATTTCAAGATTTGTTTTATGCGGTTGACTCTTCATTTCAGAGATGTGACTCTTCATTTCAGAGATTGTGACTCTTGACATTGCAGAGATAGTGACTCTTCATTCAGAGTGTATCTTATGCAAGATAGTGACTCTTCATTCAAGAGATAGTGACTCTTCATTAGATGTGACTCTTATTTCGATAGTGTCTTATGTCAATAGCATCACCTCAATGGAGTTAAAAAATTATTGCGAAATTCTTTGGATTTCAATAAAATAGTGTCTGTCAGTTCCCGGCACACAGAATGCGCTATCTGTGTAATTAAAAGAGTAGAGTGTGTTGTTGTGTCTGTAGTAATGTATGTATAAACTGTGTCTGCGCAATCCCAATTGCGGCTAGCCTGAACTGCGCATGCCCTGCAACTCCAATGTAAATGTACAGAAGTTATGAGTAATTAATAAACGCAATCCAAGAACTGGTAATAATTGTTCATAACATATGTTTAGGACTCTTGATCTTGTGTACATTTTATTCATTACATTTTTTTGTTTTTATATCATTAAAAAAAGAGTAAATTTTATTTTTGGTAGATAGTTACA
Organism: Trichonephila clavata; assembly: GCA_019973975.1. Classification (NCBI taxonomy): domain Eukaryota; kingdom Metazoa; phylum Arthropoda; class Arachnida; order Araneae; family Nephilidae; genus Trichonephila; species Trichonephila clavata. Next base: position 9,455 of record BMAO01001853.1, read on the forward strand.
GTTATTTTTGGTAGATATATAAAATCATAAACCAATTTAAAAAGACCACTGTTCTGTTTTGGATTAGTACACGAATGAAATAAAATAAAAATAAATTAGATCTTCACAACACTTAAAAGTTGGAAAAGTCAAAAAAAAAAGTTTGTTAATCGATTTTGTAAAATAAAAACTGTTTAATAATTGCTATTCTGTAAGAAATATGAATAAAAGACAAGTCAATGAAAAGTTAAAAATCGTCCAGTATATTAGGAGTAAAATATGATAAATTTAGATTGAAACAAAATCATTACGTCAGAATTTTTTTAAAAAAATTGTCGTTTCATTAAATAAACAAATAAAAAAAGATTTAAATAAAAACTTTCCCTTTATGATTTGATAACGCAAAATAGTTTTCCTATTTTTCTATTTAAATATTTTTTTTTAAATAAACCAATTACATGGAAAATCTTTGATGTGTTGGGAATTTTTTTTCTAATATCATGAATTAATAAACCTGTCACGGGTCTATTCGGATTCTTCGTACTAACAGTCTTCTTGGGGAAAAATGGGACGGTAAAATTTAATCTATGAAAGCCTTCCTTCGAGGAAGATGTGAGTATGTAAATTATGACTTGTATATAAGGATTAAACTTTGTGGTAGAGAGAGAGAGGTTAGAGGTGTTACGGCTAGCAGTGATTGATTAAACGTGAAGTGAGGCGTGGATACTTCGTAGCTGATTATTGTAATATTAAAAGTTGACGATTTGTCAATTAGGAATCAAATTAGATTAGGTCACTAAGAATTAGAAGATATTGCCTAGACGTAAGTGATCTGATTATTTAAAGTCTTCTCGTATCTCGTCTACCTCGCTATTGTTTTCCATATTTGGTATTTGGGTGCATCTCTTTACTTTGGTTAATAGAATTTGTGTTGTTGTTCATAACAGAGAATAAATTGAAGTTATTTTTGAATATGGCTAATCTTCCTTCCTACCCTCCCACACTAAGGAATGACATAGAATATCCCTTACAAACCTAATATTCTACCTATTCAAGTGAAACATGATGTCAAACATTTCATAGAAACAAAATGTCAACCGATTCATTACAAAGCACGACTACTTGATCCTAAACGTCTAGAAATGGCTAAAGAATAATTTTAATTTATGCTTGATAGTGAAATTATTCGCCAATCTGGCTCACAATGGGCCAGTTCATTGCATCTTGTAACTAAGAAGGACGGAACGTTTCGTCCACGTGGGGAGTATAGGCAACTTAATGTTCAAACAATACCAGACAGGTACCCAATAACATGAATGTGGAAGATTTCCATTATATTTTAAATAACACCACAATATCTTCCAAAATTGATTTAATTAAAGCCTATTATCAAATACTTATCGCAGAATAAGATAAATGTAAAGCTGCAAAAATTAATACTCTTTGGTCTATACGAATTTAACGTGATGAGTTTTGGTTTAAAAATGCTCCTGCCACATTTCAAAGATTCATACATGAAGTCCGTAGAGGATTTAGATTTTGCATTCTCTTATTTAGACGATATTATTATTGCGTCAAATAACGAAATGCAACATGAAGATCATTTAAAAATAGTTTTTGAATGTTTAAACACACTTATGAAGTAAAGATAAATATTTCAGAATCTGTGTTTGGAGTTGAAGAAATTGAATTCCTAAGTTTTCTTATTTCGAAAGAAGGTTCTTGGCCTCTCCCAGAAAAAGTTAAAGCAATTACCCATTTATAAAAAAAACAGAAACTCTACAAGATCTCTTTACCTTCCTTCGGGAGGATAAATTTCTACAAAATGTACTTAAAGGATGCTGCAAAAAACCAAACCTTATTACACGATTATCTAAAAAGAAAAAGAAAAAAAAAGCCAGGGGAAAAATTCAGTGGACAAAAGAAGCTGAAAAACAGTTCGAAAATTGCAAAAATTACTTAAGTTAATACATCACTGTTATCCTTTCCAAACCCTGATTTACCTCTTGCATTATTCACGGATGCTAGTGATACAGCAATAGGTTAGGTTCCACAGCAATTTAAAAATGATACATTTAAGCCAATTGGATTTTATTAAAAAAAACTTAACCCTACACAACAAAAATTACAGCACATACGATTTTGAACTCCTAGGTATATATTTTATCTTTCCATTAAATATTTCAAACATTTGCTTGAAGAAGAAAATTTTACAGTGTATACAGACCACAAGCCTTTAATCTATGCATATTTACAGAAACCTGATAAAGTATCCCCAAGATAACAACGACAGCTTCAATACA
>BMAO01001854.1:0-15329 GCA_019973975.1 Trichonephila clavata
ATAGTAACTCCAGCTCGAACATTTGATCGTTTGTATTGAATCATACAATTGAAATTTCGAATACTAATAGACTCATTATCGGACAACCAAGTCTCACTCAACAAAATTTGAGATTTTTGGAGAATTGAATCAATGAAATCACCAAAGTGAGTCCGCAGACTTTGACAATCGACACAGTATACACTGTCAAACCTTTCTTTTGGTTGATAAAATGTTGGATTTCTTTACTAATTGTTAATAAGCGATTACTTGAGTGTCTTTTGAACTCATTGTGAAGACTGGTTACTGCATTTGATGGTCTTTGGCCATGATAAACGATACCAACCTTAAATCAATCGGACCAGCTAAACCGAGATAATAACGATTTAAATAAATTTAAAAAACCCCACTGGACAATAGGACTAATAACATGGAGGAGCATTCCACGTAAAGCTCGCGTTTATACGGAAATATGGCGATCTCCAAAATTCAAATCCCAAGCTCAATTCCTTAGGGGTGAAAGTTTTTCCAGTCTCCATAGGATTAACATGGGAGCTTGATATTTTAGTGCTTAAGCCCTCCCCATGCCTACACAATGGAAATGAAGGAATGACTGGATGGGTCTCAAAGAGTGAAACAGTTGGATCAAATCTCAAGTCCGAGACACAAACAGGAGCCAAAATATTGTAAATTTAAAAAAATTTAAAAATTTTAAAAATTTAAAACAATTAAAAACGATGGAAGAATTAGAACTATGAGCATGAAATTATAATATTTGGAAGAGCATATAGAGTAGGATCGAATGAGCCAGGTCCGAATGGCTGTGAGGCTCGAGGCCGAGACATTGGCCAAAATGCTGTAGAGGGGGAATGCACCGGGGGAATGCACCTCCCAACAGATATGATTTATAACAATAGTTATTACGATTCCCAAATATCAGTCCCCTAGCACCCAAAAAAGTGGCATGTTAGAAAATTTCCTACCCCATAGGAATAAAATGGAGGGCTGATATTTAGTGTGCAAGTCCTCCCCTATCCCAACCACAAGTGCATATATATCAAATACATGTGGGGGGACACGCCAATTCGATCGACACCCATAGCCAAGATCCCTCAGTAACTTACACAGTTATTAGAAAACTGTGTGCGCGCGCATCGTAAAAATTTACTCTCATCATTTTTCCCTATCGTGCTTAAAGGAATACAATTTCAAAAAATAATCGAAAAGATATTGCCTCAGCACTTTGTGTCAAAAGTGGCTTAAGTTTCCAAGAAATCCTGTGCCAGTCTGTCTCCTTCGACAAGCGGTCAACCCTTCCGGGTCTCGAAACTACGGTTACAGGGAGTGGTCCAGAGCCGGGAGTTAATTACAATTATAGCATAATCACAATGAAAGTTTCTCTACAAATTAATGGGAGAATTATAACTATTTTAGGAAGAGTTCATTTTTGAAGCCAGAAATCGGGAAAGAGCATGTGTTTTTTTGTGATGGATGTTTTCCAGAAAGAAATTTGAAAGATGTAATCAATGTATTTTTGTGGGATAATTGCATAGTCTCAACAATAATCCTGACAGCACGAAACGTCTGCTACATTTCTTTTTATGGAATAATTTCAGAAGAATGCCTCAAATACGCTTTTTAAATGGCAGATGGTGCTGTAATTAGAAGCGCCCAAGAACTCACCGATGTTTTAATTCTGAAGCAATTACGATATAAATGAAATATTTGAAATGGATAAAAATAGAGCAGGATATAACCGTTTTATTTAATACTGTAAATTCTCATCGAGCAGTCATGAAAAAAAATTGAGATGTGTTTAAAGTACATTGTGTTATTTAAAAATATAAGGAGACACGCACTTTATAATTCAACGTTGTGGTAGTATTCTATATTTTTATTTTAATGGTTATAAAAAGAAAACTATTTAAATTTATTTTTGGTTAAGTTCAAATAGTTTAAATCTCTACTGTTATTTACAGAACATCCTCAGGAGGTATGCCTAGCATTTAGGTCTCCGATGGAAAGAGTTGATACATTGGATGCTGCTAGACCTAAGAAAGAGACAGGGAAGCAACCCTGATTTGGAGGGTGATACATATTAATAATATTCAATTTATGTTTACCCCCAAAACTAGAAACACCCTGATTTCTAGATGTGTGCTCGTGTGTGGTATAACGATATTATGATATTTTACATCTCTAATTGAGAGTGCAAGACCACCCCCAGTGGGTCTGTCCAATCGATTTATGTGGAACACTTTGATGTTCAATTTATATTTGTTCTCTTAGCTTGGTTTCCTGGATTGCAATGATCAGGACATTATGAGTATCGGCGAGTTACAGAAGCTGGTCCAGTTTAACCTTAATGGCATAGGTAGACAGACCATTCATATTGGCCTGAAGTATTCTCAGCGATTTTATTTTACTAAGTGGAGACCGGTAACTTACTTTTCACTCTGAACCCTCTTCCTAAACTCAGAACGTGCCCTTGTTAACCTGCGCGACGAGCGAGGCATTATGTTTAGCTATAGAATCAAGGTTCATGGTAAAGGGGGTAATTTGACAGCTACTGTTGAACCGAAGACCTGGAGCACCTTGGCAAGATGTTAGCAGCATAGGTAAAAGATTAACTTCGCTCTTTCGCCTGCAGACATTAGCTGAGCATAGTGGAACGGCCTTCAAGTCTTGGGTGACCCTGACAAGAGAATACTCTCCCTATGTGCATCCCTAGTTCCGCCCAAAAACCCTCACCGGCTAAAACTCACACTTTGAGGCGGTTGCAGGACTTAAAGGGGACATAAATTATGCTTTTCATAAATATGTTCCTGTCCTATAGTAATGTCTTTTGAAAGAATCTCCGTCAAAATTGGAACGATGACGACTGGGTGACAAACCTGAACGGAAGGAACTACGACGTAATCAAACCTTTTTGCTTTATTTTAGCGAGGTCAGCAACATTAATAAACATAATTTATTTGGTTAAGCTATCCGACTACCCGAAAATTGTGAATTTTGCCAAAAGTTGACAAACATTTTTTATGATTTTATTTTATAGCTCATCTTATTAGCTATGAAAAATATAAGTGTATTACTTTCCGTTCACTAGAATAAAAACTACAAGTGTTTTTATAAAAGCAGATGCATATTTTAAAACGCGTTTTACTCGAAATGTGTTTTTTTTAAACTGCTCAAGGCCAGCGATTGCTCAAAAAGTTTTGAAAATAATTAACTGAAATTTTTTGTGTATGTTCTGTATAATAGTAGAAATGTTTTAACCTTCAGATTTATCAATTACAGTTTTATTACAAAATTTACACTCCCTTATGTTAGTATAATCACTGTTTTTATAGCAATTTCATATAATACCAAAGATAAAAAGCTCTAGCTTTTTGTAAAAATTAAACTATCTCTTATCCTATAGGTCATATAAAAAATGAATAATTTAGCAATACATCAGAATTGAAAAATTGAAAATCTGTTCATAAACTTTTGGTACAGAATGTGCCACGTTTATTGTTATTTTTTTGTCATTTTTTACCCATTTTTTCCCATTTTAGTAATAATCATTTCTTTTTCTAATCTTATTTTTGGCATATTTTTCTTAAAATGTAGTAATAAAATGTAAAACCAACAAAAAAATCCCCATATCTCAATTTTTTTTTTAAAGTTGTCTTAAGTAGTCGGATACTTTAAACAAAAAAATCATAATTCGTCTCATCGTGTTTCATGGGAGAGTGAGTGGATAATAACTTCGCACTATTCAGCTACGCGAGGGCTTTGGGCGACATTTCTCACAATTTTGAATCATGATCAAATGACGTGGGTGACATCTGGACTGGCACCTCCCTCTCCTAACTTCTACAGCACACCAACAGGAGGACGTTTAAACCTCGATAGATTTAAAGTGAATCGACCCTCTCGTCACTGCGGGTCTTCAGCAATACTTGGCTCGAACTCATGAAACACCGGCCACAAGTCCGTTATCTTGACCACTAGTCAACCGTGACCAACATGTTTCACGGAACCAGAAAGGAAGCATTAAATTGTTAATGTGAAAACTCTGAGAGAAGGAGATAAAAATGGTGTTAAATTTCAAAATTTTAAACAGTGATAAATATAATTCTGAAAAAGAATTCATAACTTTTTGTTTGTAATTCGACTGTAATCATAAATTTTCAATGATTGGTTTTAGCCTTGCATTCGGAAATAATGTAGAAGCAAAAATTAGTCAAAAAAGCAACTGATCTTAAGAATTCTTCTCTGATTCATTCAATTGATTGAGAAGAACTAATGATGAATAAATTAAGGTCTTCAGATCTCGTTTCTTATAACGAGTCTGTTCTTGATAAATAACGAAACTAAAACTTTGTCGAATAGCCAGCTCTCAAATAGCGTAGGAGGGTGGGAAAGATATATTTTATGCAGAGTGACTCCGAGGATTTAAATTTGATTCGGATCACGGTAGATCAAAAGATGAACAGAATCGCATGCTTATTTAAAATAAAGCTCATTTTACGTTAATTGATGAATAACTTTATCACAACGATAACATTCTAAAAGAGCCCATTATTCAATTAGTTTTAACGCGTTGCAAAACACAGATAAATTTATCAATCTAGCCCATGATCATATGGACATTACGCAACAAAAGAGGTAAAATAAAAATTCTTCTGTCCAAATATGACTAATTTTTATTTGAAAACATCATTTAATAAAAAATAAATATAATTTGAAATAAATTAGAATTACCTTAGACATTAATGTGAAACATTGTTTACAATCTAAAATGTCCCACTTATGTTTCTTTTGATAATTCTAATTCAAATTTTAAAACCATTAAATAAGATGCGAGTTAGTAGTAACATAAAATAAATATAAATTTAATTATCATTCTCTCTGAACACGTGTTAAAAATCATATATATAAAATATTTTTCTTTATTAAAAATTCAATAACGTTCCAATTATTTGAAAATTCTACAATTTTAATTCCCCTAGAATAGCTTTAATTGTAAGTACGGATCGCTTAGAACGTCCTAATCATTCTTTTTGTTAAATACAAAGTTACAAAAAAAATCCAACAAAAAGGCATTTTATAACTAACTCTTGTTTAGAATGCTTTTAATCCCTTATGTGTTTTACAAACTTCGAATTTATCAAGTTGACACACACACACACACACACACACATATATATATATATATATATATATATATAGTTCCTGTGTTAAAAAAAGAAAATCACTAGAAGCAAAGGAACACCAGATGAAAAAAAAAAGATCAATTATATTTAATTTTAAAAAAGTGGATTTTCACTTACTCCACCTATTTAAAAATTAGAGGAAAACATTTTTTTTTCACCTTTTAATTTTTTTCGGGGACACGATTTTTTTAAGGGAAAAAATGGTCAAAGTTATTTTAATCCAATTAGTGCACTGTTTCCCCTATAACAAAATTTATGACTATAAATAGTTTTATTCTAATTCACATTCGTACTTCGAATGTATTTTTTTTATTTATTAAGTGACTTATTAATCGAACAAATGGTAAAAAAACTTTTGGCATACATTTTTTCAGTATTTTTTTCTATTCATCAGTTAAAAGATGAATTGCAACAAAATAAATAATGAGGTTTATAAATAATAAAAATTCAATTTTTAAATAGAAGGGTATACATGAAAACAGATAAAAATTAAACGATATAACATAATATAATAGTTTAATTTATAAAAATAAACATTTTATACAAATAAGTTTCGAAATAGCTTTTTAAACATTACATTGTGAATTTAAACTTTCTCAATTTCACTATAAATAAATATTTTGTTTCTAATGATCCGACAGAAAAATTTAAACTCCAGAATAATGGGAAGTTTCCTTGAAATATGATTTATCCCCCATAAAATCACAGAATTTAAGTGGCTGAGATTGTTATAAAAATGAAAATTGTGTTTCATTTTTTTAAAGTATTGCTCTTTCCAAATCGTTAAGAAGAAAAAACTCCAGCAAGAAACACATACAAACAATAAAGAACAAGCTTGTTTTCCTATGTTACTTTTCAGTTATCATAAATTAGAACGTTTCTTCGTTGTTTCTTTTGAAAATACCTCCTTTAGATTTTAATTTGATCGAACACCTTCTTGAGGAATAACGTCGTTAAAATAACTTTTGCATAAACAAAATCATGTAAGCGTCACAAACGCAAGTAGATACACAAATGTATAATCGAACCGTAATACACACGAAGCGATACAATTAATGTCTGCAATTATTTATGTCGCTAAAACTTAACATCCTATTTGCAATCTCTTGATCATAGTGTCAATACATCATTGTCCTTTTGAATGTTTTTTTTTTTATCAAAAAATAACCAATTCATGAAATTTCTTGGAAATTTCACTGGAAACGTTCCCCAAATGGTCGCTTAGTATAAGTTTTAGCCATTTGAATCTTACCTGATTACGTGGGTATCTAATAACAACTACAATTGAATAGTATTTTTAACATTTAAGAGTCCAATATATGTTTCGCTAATCTATTAAAAGAACTTTTTCAAAAACACACTACAATACAAAGAGATCATTTTACAATCCAAATCATATATTTCAACATTGCAGAAAAACTAATGTCTTTTCCTTTCGAAATATGTTTCTTTTTTACATTTAAATAAGGACTCTTTTTATAGAACTATAAAAATGTGTTAGTCAAAATGTCTTAAACTGTTAAGGAGCTTAATTAAAGCTCCTGAATTATTTTCAAAAAGAAAAATACCCCTATTTCCATATGAATTCGTGACATTTTATATGCATTTGTTAAAACTTACAAAGAAATTCTATTAGACAGAAATTTTATTATTTTTAAGTTTTCTTCGAGCCATGTCAAGAGTCCACAGTAGAAAAGTAATATTGGTTATGAGTTCATGACTAGCCTTATTTCTGTCCATCTTTTTGAATTCAACTAAAATGAATGTAATTTTAAGTTGCCTCTCCCTTTGAAACAACTCAAAAACTGGATGGCAAGGAACTTCGTAATTCTGAACCATGGTCAACCTGGATGGCGATGGAACGGTCACTTTATTCTCCACACTCTCACGCCATCCAAACGAAAAGACCTCCCCTCCACACAGTAGGTCTTCGGTGACACAGGAACTAGAATTCGCGACTCGCTGACTGTGAGTTCGTAATCACTGCCTCTTGGCTACAGCTGTAGAGTGAAAAACAAACATTTAGAATTCCACGATAAGAAATAATATGGCACTTCTAAAATGCGTTAAGAAATGGAATAATGCTACCACACATGATACATAAATTATGTTGCCCTTTTTAGAAAAAATAATCGGAATATTCTTTTCCCATGAAACTTTTTTGAATTTTAAAATTTTGAGCTGATTTAATGTTTTATTTGTCAACCTGCAAAGAGAAAATGGTCTTTAAAAATATATCGCAAAATATTCCGGATCTTTAAAATATATTTTGTGGACAACTATGAATGTGTACTTTCTATTCCGTATTTATTGTTTCGTGTATAAGTCAAAAGAAATCTTGAAACGGTCACTTTTTGTGGACCTTATAAGAGCAAATGGCAAGCCGGTCAAAAATGTGCCGCTAGCTATCAAATCATAAAAAAATGATGCACAGCACTTCCTCTCCCCCCTCTCACTTTGACATAAATGTGCTAGGACAGTTTCATCAATGACACAGAATATCTCACATGATGATCTGAAAGACTCAGGAAAGTCTTGACAATTTCAAAAAGAATTTTTTAGTGGATTCTTTGACGTTTTGGGATTCAATGTGACATTGCTTGCACAAGTATGACATGTATTTTTTTTTAAACCCTGGAGATAATGATTTTTTTTAGAAATCACATAAAAAACAATTGTCGTGAATACTATGCAACAAAGAATTTTATTTGTTGACTAAAAACGTTCAGTGTACGATATATTTCTCATCTAAGGAAAAATTGCTTTAAACATGAAGAGAGTATCTGGGTAGACTAAAAATATTTTTATATACTAAAAAAGGTTTTAAGCATCGTTTCAGAATATTACTTATTCATATTCAGATACATCAAAAATCATTTATCTACAATTTTTGATAGTAAAAATTACATTTGCTTGTTTCTTTTAAGAAATACTTTCTAAATAACTTGATTTAACGAACATTTTTTAATGATCTTGGTAAATAAAACAAATTTATTCATCAGGTTTTTGAAAAGATGTTTCATTTTCCATTTCAATTGAATTAAAAATAGTTTTGAAGTTTGGTTTACCGAATTAAATTTCAGTTATCAAGATCGAGTAATATTTCTATCCCAATATAATTAAATAGTAAGTTTGAAAAGTTCGATAAATACCTTGTTTTCCTTTGGTATTGTGCTGTCCAAATATTTTTCAGATATTTTCAGTGAAAATAGTTGCAAATATTTCAGTCTTGCGTGAGATTCCCATTTAACTTAAAAATTAGCCTTTTCCATCATTTAACAACAGTGGTGCAGTTAATAAGTGAATATTTATTAATGTCACACTCACTTTAGAGTTGGAGAAAACATGGAGAAACTCAAAAACGACACGAAACTCTGTAGGAAGTTGATTTTAGACGTCTTTCTAAAAATGAACATACAAGAAAAATAAAATATTTCTCCAGATTCTACAAAAGAAATCTTTAAAAAACTGTCAACACTTTCTCGACTTCATGCGAGCAATTTTAAATCGAATCCCTTTAAATTATATCTTTGAAAAGGATGAATAAAATTTTTTCCCATGATGTTTTTTTTTAAAATTCAAATCGTCCTTTTTTATGATCTGCCTTTAGAATTAGACCAATCAAAATTGGATGTTCTAGAGAATCAGTGGAGACAAATTTTTAACATACAGTTAAAAGATGTTTTTCATTCAGAGTCTGAGTTTTTAAATGATGGAGCATTATTTTAGTGTTGCATTTTTAATATAAAAGACGAAGTTGGTAAATCGTTTTAACAGATTTAGCTATATTTGCGTTAAAAACTTCACAGCCTACTTATAAGTAATACCACTACTGTGGAAAGGGTATTTTCGAGAGCGACGTCAACAAAGACGAAACGAAGGAATCGAATGTACCTTGAACTGTTGGTTTAAATTCTCAGAATCAAAATGACTTTGGAAGGATGAGGGACTTGGTGCGTTGATTTTATTTCACAGCCACAAATACTTCAATATAATTCAGAAATTTGTAAAAAAGACACAGTAGATCTCGATATTGAACAGGAAGAATTTGAATGTATTCTAAATAATTAAAGCATTTTAACGTATTTTTAAAACAGTTTTACAAAATTGCCAGAATTAAAATATATTTAAGAAAATCGATTCGCTGCTTTTTGCTACTTTTCACCCTTCTTAGTGCTACTTTTCTGCATAAGTTTCTGGCAACTCTGGTCCTTCTACTACCACAGGAACGAAAGACAATTATCCTCGACAAATTAAACGAGCATCTTCCATCTCTATGCGGCAGGTCTTCAGTGGCCCCGGTACGCGAATCCGTGACGAGTTCACAGACAATCTGTGTGGTACAATACAACCATTCGGGATACTTTTAACCCAAGTTTTCTGTTATAAGTATAAGAATTACTGTAGAAAACTCTCATTTATGAGGATCAAAAAAATAGACTAAAATTCGACAAACGCAATATATACTTTTTTACTCTTTTTGAATGTATGCATCAGACACGATTCTTAGTTTTTGTAATCATTGTTAATATACTTAAGTTGCTTATTAAGCGCAATAAAAAACTTAATCACATATATAAACGAAATAATTGAATCATAATATTGTCCCAAATCGCATAGAATCTTCAGAGGAAGATATCGAAGTACCTCAGAAATGGCGACGGAATGAAAAACAAAGGGGCTGTAACAGTCATCCAATCTTCCGCTGTTTCTCTTTTTCCAAATACCCCCCCCCCTTCCGTCTATGAGAATAGCAATTCGTTTTCATTTGGATGCCATGGAGTAGGGGTGTCACCAGTTCCAAACGTCGTTTCCATGGCAACGAAAGGAGTGTGTGGGCGGTCGTCTTCATAAAAACTCATGAGAGTGAGGGGACTCAGCGCGCGTCTCACTTTTATTTATTGTTTTTTTTTTTTTAGTTCTGTCATTGGTGCAAACAAAGCGTCGTCAAAAAGTAAGAGTAAAATAAAAAGCGTTGCTCGTGTCCGTGACAGCACACGGCTCAACCCCCCCCCCCTTCTTCTTTTTTTTTTTTTTTCCTATTTGCTCTCGAGAAACAACTTCTGCGTCGGCTAACTGAGATCAAACAACTTCTTGGTTTGCTTTCCAATTCTTTTCCGTTAGACGGCGATCAGTGGCGATATTCTACAGATTCAATTTTGGAAAGTATTTGCTTTTCTCTCTCTGTGTCTCTTTTGGAACAACATATATCTGGAAAGGAAGTTTCGTGATAGACAGTATATCCAATTTGTCACTTCAGATGCAACGGTAAGGAAAGAGAGAGACAGGCAACAAATCATATTATAGACTGAATTCCATCATTTTTTAAAATTGTTCTCGCTGTTCTCAAATATGTTCGTGTTCTTTCTTGGAAGAAATTGAATCATTAAATTCTAAAATTGTTACTTCGTACCTAAGTGATATGTCGCAATTGAAGCTAAAATGTAAACGTCAAGTATCGTGCAATTTAAAAAAAATGTTTACGCATTTTTTGATATTTATTGATTGCATTCTTGAGTGACTTTTAATCAGAAAATATATAGTATAGCAACAATCTAGGTTATTTGGTTGATTATATAGATTTCTTTGGCGCAAGAGCCAAATGTAGTCGAACATTTGTTTAATTTAAGAAACTAGAATGTATTAAAACCAAAGTGAAAAACGGGAGAAAAAATAGAGGGTGTAAAAACCTTATATCTGATTACAGTTACAGTTTTTGTTGGATATGGAGCAGAAAAGGCTATTATCCCCTATATCTGGTTAAGGCGTCTCAGGGGTGTTAATTTTGTCACAAGGGGTAAAAATATAAACAATTTCAAACAGGTACACTTCTTTAAATTTAAATTAAATAGTCGAATCTTTTATACATTATTTACAAATGATTATGGTTTCAGAAAAATACAAAGTGTTTGAAATATAATCATGATTTTAAAAGCTATAAGCATATGCAAATAAGAAATAATTTTGTAATAAATATTAAGTAATTTTTGCCTTGCGCACGCTATTTTCTAAAATAGTAACTTTTGAGATGTATAAAAGTTTATATAATTATAAAATGCATCATACCTTTTAAACCCTACTAACTTAAGAATAATATATCTTTTGTATTTCAAAATATGTGAAAAATATTGAATTTTTTTAAAAATTTAAATGTAAATTTATTATTTTTAAAAATATAATTTATTATTCTATTTATTTAAAAATATTACGGTGTAATAAGGAAACATTTAACTTTATAAATCAACTTATTGCTAGTAGTTAAAGATACAAGTTTATAGAAAATAGCATGCGCAACGTAAGACTTAATTAATATTTTTCATAGAAATATTTCTTATTTTCATTGCTTATAATTTTTAAAATTATGATTATATTTTTAAATATTTTACTCTTTTCTGAAGCCCCCTTCCTTTATAAAAAATGCGAAAAAGATTCAAATTATTTAATTTTAGTTTCACAAAGAGTTATATATATTTGAATATTATTATGTTTTCAGCCATCTAGAGAAAGTTAACACCCCTTAAAATCCTATTTATTGGCAACAATCTGAGATTGTATGCTTATCTTAAATGTTAAGATCACATATTAAATGCTTAAAATTCTCTTCTTTTTAAAAAGGCTTTATAAATAAAGTGTTACCTCTAAATCACATCAAATATTTATAAAGTATCTGAAATATCTAAAATCTTCTCAAATACACAAAGTGTCGCATTTCTAATTTTTTTTCACGTGTTGATGTATTATATTATATTTAAATTATTTCCAATACACGTGGAAGTTTCGTCCTATTTTATTAATGATTTTATTGAAATATATATACCAAATTCATGTATTAAACACTTAAACAAGTTATACACATATTGTTACCAAATTCATTATTAATAAACAGGAATTATCTGAAACTAATATAAATATCCAAGTTATCTACCTCACATCTATTTTTTTTCTTTTTCATAAATTATTAAAAAGTAAAATATGATTTTTACGTAAATTATTTTAAATAACACATATCCTATCAGAAGATATGAATTAACAAAAAATATTAACTCTACATCAGAAGATTAAAGGATATATATAGCTAATTTTTGTTCACAGATTTAAGTATGTTAACATGTAAAGGGATGAATTTTTTAAAAAAAATATAGCAATATTTTTTTTGCGTGTTACATTAACTATTCCGAGTTCTTGTTTAGAACAGTTAAATGTAACCTAAAATTTGGAGAAGATGGTTGTGAAAGAGAAAGCTTAACTGGAGAATTTTCAATTTAAGTCTCACACTCTAACACCAAGGCTACTCCGGAATGTTTTTAAGCGAAATTCTTTCCGAAAACACTTACATATACCATAAAATAATGTGGAGAAGTGACATAAAACTTTTAACTGCCTGCTTAACGCTCACTTCAACTCCCTTTCCTTGCTTTATCAAAAGTTCAACAAGTCACACCTTTTACAGTGGATATTAGATTTTTGCAAGCAACGGCGCTTTAACTTTATTAAAGTTTGAGTAACTTCAAGTTCACGGCGCACTCTACGAGCATATAATGTCTGTTCATAAAAACATTTTTCTACACTTTATATAAAGGATATTATGCACGAGATTTCATTATCTATGTGAAAGTTAACTACGCGAATTACTTGCTTATCCTAATTTTAAGCTTGAAAAAGTATGGGAAATTCATTTTTCGTGTGTGGTACTGTTATTTAAACTCAAAGATTAAGAGTATACAAACTGTACCCAGATGACGGATTGTTTCTTAGAGTCGCACTTAGAAGCAACAGAGGGCAACTCAAGCGATGAATATCAACATCTTGAACCTCGATCAAGCACAGTCAACACTTAAGCTCCCACAACCTCTTTCTCCAAACTTCCACGCTATGCCATTGTAAGGACAATTTACTTTACGTGCACCAGTCTCCCTTCACGTGGATCTTTCGGTACATCAAGACTCGAACACATGATTGACAACAGTGGTCCCGAGTTTGTGATTATGACCGCGGTGCTGCCCGTTGCCTCTTCCAAGAGTTTCAAATGACCAAATATATTTCAAATAAAAAAGGAACAGAAAAAAATTATTTATTATTTAAATACAAATGGATTATTTTTTGAATTCCTAATATTGCGCGTATATATTTCTATAATACATTAATGGATTGTTTTTCACAAAAAATAGCTTTATTTGTGCATTACATTTTCATTAATCCGAATACAAATTATAAAACAATTGTAATATTCTTTGCTATATTAAACTTTTAATTGAGGAGGCAAGGATTTCAGCAAAATCATGTAGATATTATTAGCTAAAACAACAGCTTCTTTTTTGTTGGTCAGCAAAATATAACCCTCTTTCTCTTTTTCTTAAAAAAAACAGCTTTATAAAGTATTTTATGGATTATAATTAATTAAAAAGTACACACATAGGTTCCTTGATATATCTGGAGTTTTCAGTCTTAAGATATATCTCTCTCATTCTTGGAGGTAACTGAAGAGGAATTGTTCGGTTTAATGGCTTATAACAAAAATTCACTAAATATTTGAAACGTCTGATGCATTTTAAATTTTTCATACTTATAGTATTTAAATTTTACAATTTTAAACTATATATGTATACTTATTTATATATATAAAGAAGAAAAACGACACACTTATTGACTGACTAATCACTATATCCCAGTAAATATTCAACCTACAGACTTGAAATTCGGTAGACATGTTCCTTTTATGGAGTAGAGATCCGCTAAGAACACTTTTTTTGTGAAATTCGAAACGCAAGGGGGTTAAGTGTCGTTATAAATAATTGTCACTATTTTTAAACTACTCGACGAACAATCTTGAAATTGGGTAAGCAGATTCATTCATAAAGTAAGATCCGCCATAAAATAAGTTTGATGAAAATTGACCCCAAGTGACGTTGCGGGGCTTAGTATTTCCATTGGTAGTTATTTCAATTTTTAAACTATTAGACACAAAGTCCTTAAATTCTAATAAATAGATTCCTTCATAGAGTAGAAATCAGCTACAAGATGGTTTTAGGAAATAGCCCCCCCCAAGTGGTGTTGTTGAGGGGGATTAAGGGGCGTAAATGAAAATAGTTTCGTTTTTAAACCTACTTCACCTACCTGTTTGAAAATTGGTATCCATGTTTCTTTCATGGAATAAATATCCACTACAAAATGGGTTGGGAAAATTGAAACCCCCAAGGGGTGTTGCGAAGGAGTTAAGGGGAGATATAAATAATTATTCCCGATTTTATATAGGTCCTTTCAAAAGGTAGAGATCCACTACAGAATAGGTTTTGTGAAAATCAACCCTGTTAGTGGCGTTTCAGGGTGTTAAAGATAATTATCTCCATGTTAAACTATTGGATGTACAGTCTTGAAATATGATATGTAAATTCCTTTCATGGAGTAAAGATCCGCTATATAATAGAAAATGATTTATAGATCCGCTATATTAATAGCAAACTTTTTAGACCTACAGTTAAATTTAAGAATGTGCGATCTATTAATTAGTAATATTTTTGATAAAGAACTCTTTTTAATTATTATTATTTGATTATTAATATTTCAACATTATTAAAATGTCTTTTTTGGGTAGTCTACAGGTATCTATTTTTAGAAATATCAACTTAAACTTTATAAAAAGAAACAATTTAGTCACAGATAATGATATTAAACACACACAAAATTATAAGCAGTTCTGCAATAATTGCTTGGATTACAACATCCAAGTAAATTCATTTTAAATATATTTTTAAGTTATCTCTCTAATTCTTCTTCTTTTTAATGTTTAAATATTTTTCTTTGTTTTTTTCTCCTTCTATTTTTAGTAATTTCAATATGTTTTTGTTTGCTTAGTTTAATTACAATAAAACTATCTAGGTGGCTCACAAGTTTTTGTTTCGGTTTCACCAAATTTAAACATCATTTGGCATTGATGTTTGACAATGTACTGGTTATATAGTTTTTTCTCTTGTGATTTGCATTTTTTCATATAAGTTTTTGCTTTGTTTTTCCTTTTCAAAATTATTTTTTTTTTTCATCTCTGTATAAGTATCGTTTCCTTTCATATTTTAATTTTACTTTATTTTATTTTTCTGTCTGTTGCAACTTACACGTGGTTAGTTTTAGGCCTAACGTATCAATATGGCTCTG
>BMAO01001855.1:0-35160 GCA_019973975.1 Trichonephila clavata
TTTTTCCGCGCGTGCGCGAAAAATAAATTTCATTGCCCTCATTTTTATTTCAATATTTTTTTTTCAAATTCTCATTCGTTAAATGCATTTTTAATGTTGAAATAATAGTTCATTGTGTTTATGAAAACATTTTCTAAAATTTCAAATTCCAGAAACCATAATTGATATTTTAAAAAAAAATAGTTAACTTAAATTGCCATGGACATATCTGCCACTCAGACCATGAGCTCAGCTGCAGGTGACTGGTCAAAACTAACTTTGTTCTTTTAAACAATGACTTTAGTTTCTGTATCTCGTGCTTAGTATTATTTATTATAATTTTTTTCTTTATTTCATGCTTATTATTATTAATTGTAATTGTATTTAAAAAAGTTAATGTAATTATAGTTATTTTAAGTTCTGGAACTTTTCATGGCTGTATATAAGCTAAAGAAGGATTCAGTTTGTGGAATAATGTCTTGAGTTGTGACTGTTGTTATCACTTCACTTAAGTGTCCAAATAACCCATTAATTTAATATACCCGACAATGTAAGTATTTTGGTAAATATATGTTTTCTTTAAACTTTGCAAATCTACGGAATAAATGTAATCGGCTTCAATCCGTCTTTTGTTATAATGATTGAAGTGGTAGGAATATATCCTTATTAGGACAAGTGAAAAAAAAATGTGTGAACTGTTCTCTAGTTTAAAAGAGATACTTTACTCGACGAAACCTTTTTTTTTCTCTCGTTATTTCAATAAGATAATTTTCATAAATTTTATGTTTATTTTCGTAGACAGCCATCTTCTAACTCGTTTGATTTAATGTTCTCTTATCTTGAGACTAAACGATCCCCAATTGATGAACTTTCCTTAAATTTAAATTGCCAATGAAATATTCAGACACATTTAACTTGATGATATTACCATTTAGATGAAGGAATTCAAAACAGAGAAATACCTTTAAAGAGACTGGATTGAATTTCCCTTAGAAGTATCGAAATGAATATATTTAAAATGTTTAATAATATTAATTTGATTGTGAATTAATCTGGGAATTCACACAAAGTACATACTATTATTGAAATACCTATTTATTCTATCTGCTCTTGATCACATTAAAATGTCTGGGATAAAATACATTTTACTTTTTAGAATAGTAATAAAGGATAAAATTCAGTTTCAAGTTGCTTTCTTGTCTAGATCTATCTCACTGAGGCAAATGTTTTAATATGCATTGTTGATTATTAGGAAAGTATCATAATCACACAGTCGAAAATTTATAATAAATAAGAATTTATATAAGTATTTGTTATTCTTGTTCATGTAGCACAACGTTTCTCAAGCTGTGGAGCGCGCTCCCTAAGAAGGCGTGATAACCTTACGAGGGGCGCAAGCATATTGAAAAGTTGAAAACAAAAGGTTATTTAAAAAAATATTTATTTACTGAAAATAAACAAAGAAAATACATTCTGACATAATAAAAAATAACATACACGTTTACACTGACATAATACACTTATAAATAAATCAGTACTGTACAATGTATTTCATAATTTATTTAACAATAATAAGTTAAGAATAAGTTTTATAATTACCGGTGAACCCGCATCGGATTGCCAAATTAACACGTATCTTGATAATTGGCACCGTTTAAAATTAATTACTTTACTGCCGGTTTAAAGTTATGATTTCTTCCCAATGCCACCATTTTTCACGTAGGCATATAAATGTGATGTATTGAGGGGGGGGGGTCAATTCGCAATAAGCAAATTTTCTGAAATTAGTAAATCCTTCGCAAACACTACAATGTCCTTTTATTGAATTTCAAAGGCTTCGGAATTTTTTGTGTGTAACAATGCACAGAAAAAATCGTACTTCGGAAAGAAGTATAGTATATACGTCCGGTTAATTAACGATTTGACTGAGTGAGACGTTTATATATGCCGGTGAAACTTAAAAGGTTAAAGTCGTATTGTAGATTTTGCTTCAAAGTACAGTATCATTGAATTCAACGCATTGTATTTTTATGAAGGGGGATGCGATAAAAACTGATTGAATATTGGGTCGCAAACATTGAAAGTTCGAGAAGCACTGATGTAGCTGATGTTTGAAAGTAGATACAATATATGGATATAGAAAGACACAGCAGATATCTATGAAACAATATTTATGTTGACGAAATGTCTTGCATAGTTTTGAGTTTGTCTCCTCATTGGAAAGTGCTGCAATTAATGTGTTCTGAGATGTAAGAAATAAAAAGAGGAGTAGACAAAAATGGAGATCTAAAAACATTTTAAGAAATACGTATTAACGGATTATAGAAAGATGTAATTGTTGACAAATTATTTTTGCTAGATATTTCAGAAATGCTGAAAGAGAAAAGTGTGGTTTTGAATATAAATACTGAATAAACGACAGCTTTGCTTACTCATTTTTAATTGCAAATATTTTTTGTATTACCAATTATGTTTTCAGAACTACGTGTATTACACTTGCATACAATTTCGATAACATTTATTCTCGCAATACCTAACTAATTTATCTTTATTTTCACGCAACCTTATTTGAAATATATAAATGTGTTAATAGTTATTCTCAGTATTATAGTTTTTATAATAAAACTGAGTAAATTACATCACAAAAATATATTTACTGTAGTAAAACATTGCATTATTATAAATATGTTCAAATCATGAATTTTTAAAAACTAAATACGATGTACATGCCAACGTAAGCAATTCAAGTACATTAATTATCTTACTTAGCATACATGAATAAAAATGAGGAATGTTATAATGAAACAAATCATTTAAACCCGGATTTAGTGAGTTAAGTGTTCATGTTTAGCTGGATAAAACTTTAAAATTTTTCAGATATTATGCCTTAATGCAAAATTTATTTTAAATGCAAAAAATTAGATAAATTTGTCATTAAAGTGTCCATACTATTAATATAGTCATTATTGGCTTAACACTGGACCGTCCGTCGTGTCGATTGAACACCGAAGCCTGTTTAATTTGTTCTCCTTTCTGCATTTTTGCAGCCAATTTTTAATAATTTTCTTGATTTTTAATCATTTTCCATGGTAATTACACAGAAAGAGTTTTGGTTCCAGGTTAATTAGGAGATATTTTATGACTAAATATACCTAGGACGTCTGCCGGTGTCATTCCGACACCACGATATTAATCATTATAAGTAACTGTAGTTCAGCAAAGGATTGTTCACACTAAGTAAATGCCATTACTAAAACACACTTCCGGAAATAATATGCACATTTATTTGACCTTCTGTTCAGTATCATTGGGTTCACAGTGGAAATGAATCAGTTTTAAAATCCTTGTGTCTAATTGCTCGTTGCATAGCATTTGCTTTTCCGCTTATAAAAAAGTTTCATTGGATTTTCGAACTTGCGCGACAGACACACTGAAACGATGACTCGTAGAAAAGTCTTAAGCACTACTGAAATTACTAATTTTTTGTGATAGTTTTCTGAGAATGAATGGATGGTGGTTTGTGGTCTTGCTTTAATTTAGATTCCAATGAAGCAGATTGAGTGAAAGTTACTGCGAAGAATCTGAAGAAAGTACATACGTAACTCATAATATTCTAGTTAATATCAATATATATGTCGTTAGGGATAACACAGAATGGGTATCGCATACTAGTAACGTTTCTGGAAGATTTGTGACACGAAATGTTTTGCGACAAAGCATGTGTCCAACATGTTGATATAAAGAGACATAAAATATGATAATTAATGAAATAATATCAAAAAAGTCTTAAGTACCCGACTGGATGCGACAACTTTTTTTTTAAAAAAAAATTATGGTATATGGATAATTTGTTGCTTTTAGAATTTTTAGTACATTTAAAGAAAAATATGCTAAAAATACCTTAAAGTAAATCCTACTGAGTTGTAGTCCTGCCATTATTTAGTCATAACAGTTATTTTATATCGCAGTGTCGAAACGACACCGGCTTACATTTAAGTGTAATCAAAATCACTGGACGTTCTAGTGTTAAAACAAATAAACAAAGATTTTTCCTCAAAGTGGAACCCTGTTTTAACTTCATGACTGAAAGAAAACCTTTTTCTTAAGCTTTTAATATTTACACTTTTAATAAAAATTTTCGATTGAATGAAGTATTTCAGCCCGAGTAAATAGGAAATTTCAAATATTTCATAAACTTTTGTAAGATATATTTATATTTGAGTTTTACATTTACTTGCCGAGACTCTTATCAAGAGGTAATATAGTAAGAAATGTGAATTGAATACTTTTTGACAATCTTTAAGCCAATATTAACATAGAAAGAAAACTATCCACCCACAGATATCCAAAGAACTTTTTATTTAGATCAAATACAAGAATCGCATTCTTTCCTCAATTGAATTAAATTATTAAGAGTATAATACATAGTTTGATTTTTTTTGTTTTATTTTTGGATCGAATAACGTTTTTTTAACTCAATAAATCTTTTTTTCCTCCTGTGAACTGTGAAAATTCCTTTAGAGAGGAAATGAGGAAATATTTTTTAAGGTATATTGGAATGTGAAGTCTTCTTGTTTTTTATATTTATATGGAGAACAAAAAAAAATCATCAATAAAATCCACATGAATTTTATCTTTAGTTTTTCCATGGATTTCATGACTTAAGACAATAAATACTTATTAGTTTTACTTAGAATAAAAGTCACAAATTAAATATAAAACTAAAGAACACACCATTTTTATAGATCTAAATTAAAATTCATATTTAACTTTTTTTCAATGAAACGACGAAATAAATATAATGAACATCTGAGTTTTTCTCATTAATACACCAAAATATATAAAATCTTTTACCATAAATGTAAATAAATTTGATATAAAAACAAACTTTTTGTAACTCTTATAATATTTTTAACGGGAAAAAAACAATTTTTCAAATCAAAATTGTAATAGAATGTCTGTCTATAAGTTTAAATTCTATATTAAGAGAACATATAATTAGATTCTTGTTATAATTAAATTAACTGAACTCTAAAAATATCGCTTGCTTACTTAATCAAACTGAGGATAGAACAGGATTTCAAGCACCTAGTTTTTATTTTAGAAGAAATATGTTAAATTACAGCAAGTACTAAATCGTATTGCCATAATACTTATTGTTATATTTCCTTAATATTTAATTCTATGGGGCAGATAGACACTTATATCCAATATTTTTATATCAATCCAATTATTTCAATCCATCCTTTTAAGCATTTTGTTTTATTTCGTAGACAACACAGAAGACAAGTACACAGCACAAAGAACATTGCAGACACTGACTAAGCAATGTACATATATCCCTCAAAATACTTGCAGCGCCATCTATTTAATTAACATTTGATATACAACACTTACAATATCAAACTCAGTGTTCATACTCCTATCTAAACGCAAATTATATAGATTGTACTTGATTACATATAGTCTCAAAATTTGGAGACTTATTCATTACAAGATTATCTGCTGTAAGCTCCGGTTTATCTGGAGAACTATTTCACTGCGTGTCATCTGTGGTTATCGTTTAGTTTGCCATGGTTCTTCAAGTTCAGTAATTTCTAGCTGCCTTTCGATTGATATCTTTAACCTTCAATATATTGCTTTCAAAAGCTTTCTACACTTCCTGTGTCCAGTTAGAACAGCTTAATACCTTTTTCAGAGTGAGATGCTATACACATGAACCACTTCCACAGTATGGCTGAAAATATTCTCAATTCCGATAGAGGCTAAACTAGTAATTGAATTTGTTTATAGTTGTAACTTTTCACAAAGTTCTTAAAATTTTACCCATCACCAATAAGAATCTATAATAAGTATATAGTTTTTATTGTGCAAACTAACCATACTATAGGATGCGCCATTCAGCATAAATGTGCATCTAATTATTTGATTTGTTCGGATTCCATTTCCTCATTAGTAACTTTTCAAAATGCATCTCTTGCGGTAATGTATTTGTAGAAACTTAAAATAACATTAAGAGTTTTAGGAACACAACTATCCTAGTATCTTTTATTTTAGTTCCAAGTTTTGTTGAAAGTTCCAAAAATAGAAGGGCTGTGATATATTGTTTAAGACTGCGACCAAGCGTTTACTTTCTGAGTTCATATTCTAAAATTCTATCTTTTACGATAGAAAAATAATAAATATATTATATATTGCTACTCTTTGGAAAATTCAAAACACTCAATCAGTTCAATCTATAACAGCAATTTTTTTCATCCATTTACCCACAACTATATATTTTTGCAATATTTTTCTTTCAATTTTAAAATAACCTAATTCTTTCTGTTCATAGTAATGTTAAATTATACTTCAACCGATTTTACTCATGCTCTTCCAAGCTTTGTGACTGTAATGTTAGATATGAGCAACTTTTTTGAACATCTTTATTGTTTTTTGTTCAAACTGCCTGCCCTTACACCCGTAACTTTTTTATAGTTTTTACTGTAAACTCTATTTACACTATTTTGCAACTGCATTGATGCTATGTTTATAAGTTTCCTGTTTTGATTTTGCAGCTTCATAAATTTGATTTGAAACTTATTGATTTGTCTTTTTTTTCCAGTGCTTTATTTTATAATTTTTTTATTGATTTGAATGTATAGCTTCATTGTCTCGATTTTGTAAATACATTTACTTGGTTTCGTAACTTATTATTGATTTTGTAACTTACTGATTTTTTCAACTTAATTGCTTGATTTTGTATCTGCATTGATTTGCTTCGTAATTTTGTATTAATCTGTCCATTACTTCTGTCTGTTATTTTTTTGTAAGTTCCGTGGTATAGTTTGCAGTACATGGAGACTGTGACGGATCTATACGCGTCCTTTACTAATTCCTTCGGGTTTCCTTTAGGGCCAGCATTCCTTCTACCAACTTTCTCCAAGGACAAGGAAACGTGATTATGTTAATTAAGTTTAATATATACATTCTGTATTCGCGAGTTTTGGGAGTTAGTGAAGTGAGGATACATTGCATGAGAAGTGAATAGACATTAATACGTATACGTAAACAGTGTACGACGCGTGAAGTTGGAATCTAGAAGATGTGCTTGAGACAACTATTGAAGAAGTGTTTAAGGCCACGTCTAAAAGTTAAAAGGATTGCAGGAGTTCAGGTTTTGTGCTCTTATTCAAATAGAAGTTAGAGAGTTAAATTTTGAGTGCGCTTCTTAAAACAAGCTTCGTATAAGTTTTGATATTATCCCCAAGCTATCTTGTCTCACCTTAGTCCTCTCGTTAATCTAATTTATCTTACTTAGAGTAGCATTGTGTCTGTGTTGAATATTGCGACAAATAAACAATTGAAGTTCATCATGCCGTCTGATCATTTAGTTCCTCCCACACATCTAGCCGGGTTAGAAGGAAGAAGGAATATGAATTCCTTACAAGATTATTTATAACCTTACAAAAATGTAATCGAATAAATAAATCTAATCTTCAATGGATTAGATATTTTGATTATAGAGAAATGAAAACTAAATTTATGAATACATCATTCAGAAAATTTAAATTAATGCACCATATCAGTTCAAAAAATGTAATATTGTGTAGCATGGCTACTAAAATACTGCTCGTTTAAATAAAGTTCACTCCAAATTTTCATTTAACCCTAATTTTTTGCGAACAGGCTTTCTCTGATTAAATTGTAGCCTATATCTCGAAGCAATTTCTTGAATTTAACTCTATACTGATGGAAGAAATTTCAACACTATTTGGCAAAAGGCGTAAATTATTACACCTTGGCTGATTCAGTTAAGTTTATCAAATAAATGGAATTGCATTCGGTAGACTTATATCCTCTTAGAGTGGTACTTTTAAAATGGAAGAACTCAAAATTGGATCAGGGTAAAAGTACTGAATGTCTTTAGGTTTTAAATAGATTTCCGATACTCTGTTATTCACGCAGTTTCCTTCAGACTCTCAAGTAATCTCGTTGACTTCATTAAGTAAAAAGATCCTAGTCCTAATACACAAAAATTCCATTTACAAAATAAAAGGTACTCTACAAATGTTTCATTTCTATGTATTACAAAGGTAGTCAATACACAATTTGAAGTAGAAGTCTTATTTAAATGTATTTTGAAACTCAACTGAGATTTTATCAAATTGTATCGGGGGAAATTATTCTCATTTTGAGTCAATCTAGATATTTAATTAAATTGAGTTGAGATCTTAAAATTTCTAAAATCAGATTTAAAAGGGAATGTTGAAACTAAATTTATTAGTCAATTGAACATTTTTCTGTTAATTAAAAATTTTTTCATTCATTTTTATTATGCGAACTGATAATGCTAACAAAAGAGTATATAAGTATTTTTCTGTATCTAATAATGCCCCCCAATAGAAAACACAGTTTAGAGCAAAAATAATTTTCCAGGAAATAAATGAAAATACTTTAGTAATTTTATTCTCAGTTGTATTTATGCAATATTCAATATTCTTCGAGAACTCATGGTAGAACAGAATAAGAAATTTAATTGAGTTTTTGTGAGATTTAAAATTTAATTGCGAATTTGATTCTCTATATAGACATTTTTTTGATAAAATAAATATTTCTCGATGATATCAAACTAGTATAATTCAAATAGCTGCTTTTTGACACTCATTATTAATAAAAATTTAGCCATTTTTATAATTCTGTAAAACCACACAGTAAAATTATATTTCCTCGTATTTAACTAAAACTGTTTTCAGGTATCCTGTTTTTTTATAATTTCTTTCTCGTTTCTACAAAAATTTCAATTCGTAGAATTGGGCATTAATACCGAATATTTTTGTTCGATATCTTTGATTGATTATATTTTGTCCAATTACCTAATGTTTACTAAAAATTTCTTTAGAATTCAAAAACTTTCTTATATTACTTTATTAACTTCACTGCAATCATTAAAGTAATTATTTACGGGCCTACCTGAAAGAAACATACAATTCAAGCAAATGAATAAAATACAAAGAAAAGTAATGTGATGTACGATACTATAAAATTGTTGATTCCATAACAAAATTAAATTCTTCTTTTCTCACAAAAAAAACAAACAAACAAACAATCAGGAAATGAGGCAATTCACTCGCTTTGAAAATACTACGTGAATTCTGACTTTATTATCAAGACTCAACAATAACCATACCCTTATTTAACACTTACAGACAATCAAAGCTTGAAAAAAATATTAAGTAGAAGTTCTCATATAATATTTATGAAGACAATTCATAACGAAGGGGGGTATTATAGTAAAAATTCCATTATTCAACATATAATAAACATGCTTGAGTAATAAATACAGAAATAAAATCCATGTACTTAAATAAATGATTGATAGATTCATAAATTCATATTTATATAATATATTGATTTCATCTTGTTTAAGTGGAATTTGTAAAAGGCTTCGTAAATAGAACCACTGTCTTGTGAAGAGGACTGCATTTGAATGTATGTTTTCTCTGTCTCCGATTTTCTACTCCCTGAACATGAAAGTTTAGAGTATATTTGAATTTTTTCTTTCAGAAACTGATTGTTCCTTATAAATGCTTTAAGAGAACCAGCCTATAGGGTTAGACGCCTTATGGGGAATAACATAAGTTTTATGGAAGTAGTGTTCCTGTAAACATACTCTCATAAAGCTTCTGGACTTTACCAAGGAGCTTTCTAAAGCTCCAAACATAGCAGGAATGCAACGCAAATGATTCCTAAATGTACTTGTATTTCTGAAACATAAATGACATATGACGCTAGGAATTTGAATTAGCACGTGTTTGGCTAACTGTTTTCAATTTTCTTCCGTACCAAAAGCCAAGTCAGTAAAAATTTGAAGTCAAGTAAAGTCAGTCTAGATTAAAAGTTTATCTTATAATTGGAAGAATGCAATGCAAAGAAATAAGAGATGGACGATAGAATCACCGAGATAAAGCATTTCTATCATCTTTGAAAGGCAAGTTAGCTAAATATATTTAATGTTCAATATTAGATTAGCTTTCTTTCTTGTTAAAAGTAAAATATTTTTAATTCGATTTATAATTACCGTTAAATAAGTAGCTTTCAGTAATATACATAAAAAACAATATTCAATATATAGAGCTGCCACCCATCCAGTATAGTAGATAGTGCGCTGACTACCGTCCGTAGGGCTAGGTTCAAATCCCGGAGAAGGCATAGATGTGTGTGTTATAATCCTTCCTTCTTTCCTTTCTGCTGTAACCCCCCGTGTGAAACATTGTGTGGTGCACGAGATTTATAAATATTCTCAATAAAAAAATATAGATATCTGTCCTAAAACTCATATAACTACATAATTCTAAAATAGTAATCTGTCAACCGTGCATTCCAGGACAACCGCAAATAACCGGTGGATCAAGGAAGATTAGAACACGACGTGTATCGTATGGTATGGCATTATATTTTGGAAGGTTCAAGAGAGGGCACAACCACTTGGTGTAAGATGTTAGAAATGTACCAAAGCGTTCAAATTGCCATCCATTCAAACTAGCTATATCCTCGAGCTTCCAGACACATATGCGGCCATCAGAAAACTGCATGCATAAACGGGACTCGTCTGAAAAAACGACATTGTGCCATTCCTGTATAGATCTTTATATCCTGTATAGATTTTTCGTTCGGTGTACTACAGTCACCGATTCTCTCTCAGCTGCCTTCCAAGGGAAGCCAAAGTAATGGCCCCATGCTGACTGTCCAGCTGTTGCACATTTCGTCGCACCGTACGAGTGGATATTGAAAGTTTTACAAACATGTCCATTTCCTGACTAATGCTCAGTCATGTAGTTGTAAGATTTTATAGGGCTGACCTCACAATTGTCTGTTCTCTCGGGCGTTATTTATGGGAGGTCATGGTGATCCGTGAGACCTTCAACAACCCATGGAATTTTCATTCTAATGACAGTGTTTGGATTTCAATCAGTGCGACAGGCATATTACGGAATGATAATTCACGCTCTCGATTGGCAACTATCATGCTACTATCGATTTCTTACACTTGCTGGTAATTATTTCTTTTATTCGAGGCACACACACATATCACGATATTTCAAGAAAACTCCGACCTTACAAAGCTCTTTCTAAATGAAAAATCCACTACACAACTTTTTAAAGTAGTGTTTCAGGTGTCGTTTCTGCCTTCTGAATCGTCTAAATACACTGAAATAACTAATCATTTGCATATCCAAACTTCTTCTTCCTTTCATGGGATTTTTATGTTTATCAAATTATTCTTTCCCGATAGTGCAATTTTAATAGTTAGCAGTGTACATTCTCAAGAAAACATGATTAAATTTGAAACAAACTGTTTTCCTATATTACTGTAAGTTACTTTTTAAATAGATAGAAAAAGACATTTACCAATACCACTTGTCGAATTTATTGTGTTTAAAAGAATTACGCATTTACTGGTTTAAAAAAAAGAAAAAAGATATGTAGGATGGAAAAAAAAATTCGAACATAAAGCCTGCGACGGAATTTAGATAAAAATAACTGATTTTTTAATAAAGTTATTTAGCTAGTTATGCAACAAAATAACACAAAATGTTTGTTCATTTGTTGTTAATGCATTTACTCACGACTCTAATTAAACATCTACTTCACTTCACAATTGAAAATTAGTTTTAAAAATGTAGGTTTCTTCTATTAATCTCATTATTTCAAGAATTATTTTTTCTTTTGGCTTTGATGCGTTCTCAAAGACGTAAACATGTCACATTAAGTGTAACTTTACAAAAAAAAAACAGAATGATTGAGAGGTCAAAAAATCAAACAGAAATTGAAAAAAAGTGGAATTTTTTTGGATACTTACACTGAATAAAAATAGAGTTAAGTAGTGACGTTTTTAATGCTTGGTCTTTTTTCGCCTTTTCATTTAAGTTATGCTCTTCAACTACAAAAAATAGGAAGACGGTTTTCGAAAACAAAATCAAGAACTCTTAATTAAGAATTTTTAATGACACTCATTTCTAAAAGAAATCCCGTGAACGAGAAAAAAACGGACTTTTTTTTTCCAAACTTAGCCCTGATCTCTACAAAAATATTTGAATAATTTTAAACTGTGCATGTACAAAATAATTTTTCTATTAAAAATAATCTGACTTTGGTGTAGATAATTGTGCATTTCACTTTAATTCATTTATCCTTTACTGCCATGTTTATACGGCAACGGTATGTCTGAATAAACTAATAAGTCTGAAATTTAAAAAAATAAGTTGTGTTTGTTTTTTATGTGAGATCAAGACATTAGATAAATGCAAAGAAGACTTTTGCCAGACAAACAGTAACTTCTGTGAAGAAAAAAAGGAAAACAGGAAAAAATAATACATAAACTACTTTTATTCGTCTTTTTTATTAAAAGTGTTTACATCACAATTATCCATTTCACGAGAAACTTCGTAATATAATGACCCACGATCATGGACAAAAGATTTCAAACAGTTCTGCCCCAGAATCATTAGCAACTTCAATAGTTCTTATCAATTTATTTTTAACATATGTATTTTATAATTGTTTTTAATTATAAATTATTTAAATAATGAGTAATAAATAAATAAATAACACTAAATTATTAACAATTAAAAATAAATATAAACAAATTATAATAATAGTAAATTAAAAATAAATAATGTTTTCAGAGAATATCGAACATATAATGTAAGGATCTTTATTTTGTGCGTTGATGGAAATTCGATGTAAGTATTATTAAGTATTTGTTTGTATCCCACCATATTATATCTTAAACGGAATTTGGTACGATTTATACAAAGATCTTTGATTTAATGCTTTTTATAATAATTTTGCTTGTAACCTATGTATATGGATTGCATAAAACAGTTTTTGAGCTCAAAATACTAAAAAAAGACTGACTATTTAAATTTAAAAATAATTTTTAAAATTTTTAAAGGGATTTTAAAATGCTGTTTCTCCTACATTAAGTGACGTAAATACATGAAATTGTAGCTGCAAATACATCAAAGTAATTATAACAAATTTGACATTTCTGCTAGCATGATCAGTGCTTGCAAAATGCATTAGTTTTCAGAATGCTTAGTGAAAATTCTTTGAAAAATTCTAATTTCCACTGATTTAAAAAAAAAAATTGGTATTGCTTTGATTTAAAAATGCATTCCAACCTTTGTTAATATGTAGTAATAGGCTTTCCGGTAATAAATGATAATAAACAAAAACGGCTCCAAAGGCATTTGGCACAATAGAAACAAAGCCTTAAAGGCCTTAGCGTTTTAAATGAAAATAGATGTGTCATTTTTTCTTTCCGGGATAAATTGCAGAAAGTTTTGATTTGTCACAGGGATGAAATTAAAAATAAAAAAATAAAAAACATAAAAGTTTTATTTTCTTATACTTAAAATTTTCAAACTTTGTGAAATTATAGAAAATTATCTAAAGATTAATTTAAACTAAAAAAATTTTATTTAAATTTTTGACTGTGTGTGTGATTTTTTTAAATTGAATTATCCCCTTAAAATTTTATATTGATTTGTGACTGTTGAATAAACAACATAATTTATTGGCATAAAAGTTACACTATGATTGCCGAGTGAGTGAATATTAACGTCCCACTGTTCAGCTACACGAGAGCTTTTCGGGACGGTCAGCGTAATTTTGAACCATGGTCAAGTGACGTGGACGACACCTGAGCTGCCCCCTCTCCAAACTACCACACCACACCAACGGAAGGACGTTTTATTTTTTTTCTATTTTTATGGCGCAAGTACCAATGGGAGGATGTTTGAACTCTCAACAGATTTTACGTGCATCGCTTCCCTATACGGCGGGTCTTCAGTACTACTAGGATCGAACTCATGACATGCTAGCCGCGATCCGATGCCTAGACGACTTGGCTACCACGGACACACTATGTTTGCAGAAGAAAATTATTATATTTTTACAGGACCGTTTCTTTTCTGTAAAAAAAAAATTGGGGGGGGGCAATGTTTTAAGTAAATTATCAATTTCATAGAATCTTCATTTATTATTTTTTTAAAAATAAAATACCATTTATAAAATATTCATGTAAAATATTGTAATTTGTAATAATAACTTGATATGTATAAAATAATGTAATTGTGTTTTTATAAAATATCAACCTCAGTCCGCAGGGATGAAATTGTAATATGCAAGAATCTATATGTATATAAAAGAGAAAAGCGACTCAATCACTAACTGACTACTTACGATATCTCCAGAACTATTCAACCTACAGACTTGAAATTTGGTAAACATGTTCCTTTCATGGAGTAGAGATCAGCTAAGAACGGATTTTGCGAAATTCGAATCGCAAGGGGCGTTATGGGGGGTTAAGTAGTGTTATAAA
The DNA here is from genome assembly GCA_019973975.1 of Trichonephila clavata. Taxonomy (NCBI): domain Eukaryota; kingdom Metazoa; phylum Arthropoda; class Arachnida; order Araneae; family Nephilidae; genus Trichonephila; species Trichonephila clavata. Next base: position 14,348 of record BMAO01001855.1, read on the forward strand.
TAATTTTTTTCCATTTTTACACTACTCGACGTACAATCTTGAAATTGGGTAAGCAGATTCCTTTCATAGAGTAGAGATCCGCTACAAAATGGGTTTCGTGAAAATCGACCCCCTAAGTGGCGTTGCGGGGCTTAAAAGGGGCGTTATAGATAATTACTTCCATTTTTAAACTCCTGGAAGTACAGTCTATAAGTATGAAAAACAGAATATTTTCATGGAGTAAAGATCCACTATATAATGTGTTTTGTGAAAATCAACCCCCCAGGTGGCGTTGCGGGGTCTCAAGGGGCGCTTAGACTCGCAGTCTTCAAATTTGATAAGCAGATTCTTTTCATAGAGTAGAGATCCGCTACAAAATGGGTTTTGTGAAAACAAACCCCCAAGTGGCATTGCAGGGGCTCAAGGGGGGTTATAGATAATTATTCCCATTTTTAAACTATTAGACGTACAGTCTTGAAATTTGGTAAGCAGATTCCTTTCGTTGAGTACAGAATCGCTGCAAAATGGGTTTCGCGAAAATTAACTTCCAAGTTTCCTTTCGGGGGATTAAGGGGTGTAATAGATAAATATTTCCGTTTTTAAACTATTCGATCTATCTGCTTGAAAATTGGTATTCATGTTTCTTTCATGGAATAGAGTTCCTCTAATAAAGAGTAAAACAAAAATAGACCCCTAAGGAGGGTTACGAGGGGTCAAGGGGAGTTATAGGGAAAAAATAATGTTTTAGAATTGTTAGATCTGCGTACTTGAAATTTGTTAAGCATGTTTCTTTTGTTGAAAAGGGATCCATTAAGAATGCATTTGACGGGAATTAACTCCTGGAGGAGCAGGGGGTTACTGGGGCGTGTTGACAAAACAAATTCCTTTTGTCGAACTACAAGGATTAATATAATGGAATTTGGTTTACATTTTCTTTTGTAAAATTGAAATCCGTCAAGAATGGTGTTTGGGAGATCGAGTCTCAATAGCAATACGAGAGGGGGGTTATTGATGATAAAAATTTTGCTATTGCTCCATTAGACTTAGACTTGAAATTTGGCTTTCATGTTTATTTTATGGAGTGGAGATCCACCTAAAATTGGTTTTGCGGAAATCCACTTGGTTATAGGGTTAGGAAAGTGCAAACATCATTATATGCTCAATTTTAGAGATTATTAGATAATACAGTAGTTAGTAGCATAATAGTTCTGTCTTTTTTTTTCAAGAGACGAGAGTTAGAGTTATAAGTATACTTTCAATACTATCCAATTCTTAATACTAGGACTTAGTTATCAATAATTTATAAATGTAAACATGATATATTTATAAAATATCATGAAATACCCAGCAAAGTCGGCGGGTAATGGCTAGTAAATATATACATTTCAAAATTGTAACTTCTAAGAAAAATTCGAATTTAACGAATTATATTGAATAAAAAGATATAATCAAATTGAAGAAAATTATTTTACGTAAAATCTTTAAAATTTACTATGAAAACTTTTGATATGCTTAACAGTTTTCCAATTTTACTAAATTTTGTTGTTAATGTTGCATTATTGCTTTTGTTATTTTTCAATGCAATTTGTTGTTGTAAGTGTGGCCGCGAGCACGCGAGTTTGTCTCATATTTCTCAAATGAAATAATGAAACATAAAAATAACATTTAGTATTCAACTCACAATTTTAATACACTTTTTTTCACTTCAATTAAGTTTATTACTATCGGGGAGCTCACACAAATCTCATATAATAAATATTTACTTTACACAAACAGATAAATAAATAAGTGCTGGTTGTTAATCAAACTGTACTTGATCGAAAAATATAAAACAAAAAAAAACATTAATTACTAAGATATTTGAACGAGGTAACAGTGTATTTTTTTTCTGAAAAGAGATAAAAAAATTAACGTCGAATATATTTCGACTCTTTCATCAAATATTTTGAATATATTACAGTAATAAAAATTATCAATGAAATGTATTCAAAAGCTGAAACTTAACACGCAAAATCAGTCATTGATTTCGAATGCCGACATTTTTTGATTTAGTTTGAGTTCACGTAAAATAATAAGATAATTCACTTTTGATGTAAAACAGTAGTGATTTTTACTCTAAAAATCCAGTATTTCATTAGTAAATATCCATATTCTTTTTATAAAACTAGGATTGAGGGATCGTAATTTATTACTCTTTGTAAATTAAACAAATTATACGCAATAGAACCCTGAAAAACTTTTATTCCAGTGCAATAAATATAGATTACATACATATTTCCACTCCATATTTGGAACTGATAAGACTCGTAGATGCTTACATTTATACTTATTAAGATTTCGTTCTCAATAACGAAGAAATAAGATGCAAAGTTCAACATAAAATCCATTAAATATTTTTCGAAATTAGAGTTAAGCGCAGCTAAGCATGGTGCAGTGCATATCCCACCAAACTCTTGTGTAACGCATACCCCTACGAAACTCTTCCCGTACCCTGGTTGTACGTGGGATGTGAAATTAATAGATGGTGCTACGAGTCATCTGAGAGTTGTTCGCTTGTAGAATCAGTTATGTAATGTTCTTTGTGCAGTAAACATGTCTTCTGTGTGTGTTATCTAATAAATCAAAATGTCTAAAAGCATAGACTAAATCATTCGATTAACATAAAATTATAATACATATACTCGTCTAACTGACCAACGGAATTAAGGAGTAAGGACGTACTATATTTTGGGAAACACTACTGTGGTAGAATCATGATATGAGATAATATAAGTTGCTATTTAAAGGCAAAGGAAGAGAGAGAGAGTAGAAATCGATTGTCGCCAGGCTGATACTGAAGTTAAAGGTTAGAGATATATAATAACTGAAGCTATCTGTGTGAGTTGAAGTAAAGCGATCATATTTTTCACATGGAACAAGATATTTCGTCAAGTCAGGACGAGTGGTATTTCATCGGATATTATGAACAGAGTTAAGCTATTTAATACTTATTGTTGATATTTAAGTTTTGTAATTAAACTAAAAGTTCCCTTTGCTTGAATAACCTCTTGAGAGTAAAATAAAAGTTAAATAAGTTGATTTTATTAAAATGACTTTTGATTCGGTGCATCCAAATTCAACAGGGATCGTGATGTCGCAAAAAAGCGACAAGGGTGACACTTGAGCTGCACCTGCTTTCCGAAATTCCTCTCCTAACCAATGGGAGGTTTTTGAACCTTGGCAGATTTAGCGTACTCAAGATTCTGTACAGGGATGGACATTAGTAGCACTAGTGCTCGAGCCCATGACACGCCATTTAGAAATATGTGATCATAACCATTGTGGCCACGGTAACCTAGTGGTCAAGGTAACGGACTCGTGGCCGGCGTGTCATGAGTTCGAACCTGGTACCGCTGAAGACCCGCCGTGTAAGGAAGAGATGCAAGTCGAATCTTTCAATGCTCAAACATGATCCCGTTCATGTGGCATCCTCGTCACTTGATCATGGTTCATAATTAACAGGTCCGTCACCAATAGCCCTCGTGTAGCTGAATACTGCGATATTAATATTCACTCACTCACATAACCACTAGGCTACGGCACAACTCTAACTCTTTTCACTCGTCTTTATTAAAATTAGAATTTAAGAGGGAAATGAAAACATATATTATTTATTTTCTTTTTGAATTTTCATACATAAGTTAATACATAAAAATATTAATTTATATATTTTGTTTTGTATAAATTTTATCCAAGAACAAAAATTTAAAAAAAGCTGAATTAAAATTACTTAAATGTACAATTTATTTAATGTTCAGCTGGTATAAATACTATTTAAGTTAAAAAACAATAATTGAATGAAATACTTTAAAGACCTGTAAAGGAGTTATTTACATATTAAAATAGAACGCTGCCACAAATTTTTATTTCTTATTTCCAGCTAAATACATTAAATATTTACTTCTTTAACTCTTGTTCTACTTTCTCAAAAGTCATTCTTCTATTACCTTTACTCTCATACAAGTAAAAGAAATGCGATAAAAGAAAAATGTAATTACATTATATTTATCATAACTATTTAAAATGCGAATGCTTATTTTATTTATATCAAATTGCTAACAGTAAAATAGCAAAAGGATAACCGTTAGAAAAGATTTCGCGAGGAACTAATATTTACCAAGCATTTATTTATTTTAATTCAAAGCGAAACTGAAATTTACATTTCCGGCTGAAATATTCTGTTCCAGAATTTTCCCAATAACGAATAAGTAAAATATATTTTTTTATATACTTTCTCCAATCCAATTACCGTTAAAATGTTTAAGTGTAGATGCCGAAATTTTCGTAACTTATCATTGTGAAGCAGTAAACTATTGTGTAAACAGAGCAAAGGTTAACTCAACTGTATTTTAAATTCCTTTGGCTTTTGTTTTAAAGTATTCTTTAGTGTGTGTACGCTGTTAATTCATCTCGAAGTATTTTATTTACCTTTTATTAGTCAAACAAGAATGTGCGTTACTATAATTCATTATTCACTTCCTTTTCGCATCTAAATAAATGCTTCGAAAATTTCTTAATATATTTGCTGAACGAAATCCATAAGAATGCTACATTTTTGTTTTTCATATGAACGCATTATGTCCAGTGATAGGTTTTCTGTTTTAGATCTACATAACTACTCAAGATTTTTAAAAGTAATGGGGAATGCCATTTATGTAGCACTATCTAGTGTAGCCATTGATGAAAGATTATAGGTGAAACTTTAGAATCAGAAATATTTTTAAATTAAATTATAAGCACTCAGACGATCAAACAGTACAAAATCAGAGTTTATTTTAAAAACAAAACGTCATTATAGGTTTTTTCATTTACACACAAAATTCCAAAATGTGAAGACTGATTAAAATACATTCAGTTCTTAATGTCAATTTCATTTTTGATGGGGAAACATGCCGCCAAAAATTATATATTTTACTCCTTTAAGTTTCTAAATTTTGATTTCTTAAAATTTAGTTTGTTATGTTCCAATTTATAACTTAATAAGTTAATGGTATTATTATCATTTTGTCCTTAAGCATAATTAGCTTTTTGTATAAACTGTGTCAGAGCAAAATTAAAAAAATATATTATTACTTCCAGAAAATTTACATTGATAAATTTACAATGATAAGAGAAATGTGTTTATGCTATATATGAAATTTATAATAATAAAAAAATAATAGAATAAGGATAAAACACTTTAAAAATTTTTTTTGATGAACTTATAAATGATTTATAGTAATTGAAGATCATAATATTTGCAAATAAAAGATTCAGAATAAAATTTTTTAAAAACATCGTTTATGCCTCCTTGTTTTTGAAATATGAAATATAAAAAACATTCATCTTTAAAGAGACTATTACGTACTTTCATATATGCATATAACTTATTAAACACAACTTTTTCTTATCATTTTCAGGAGTGACATTCTCGAAATTAAATTTTACTCAAAGTCTTTTGTGATCGAAAGGGCGTTATACATTTTAACGTACACGTTTTTCAAAAATGAGGAAGTATTTTTCATCCTGTTTTACATCCCTGAGGACATGTTACTGTAGAGATAACGTAACTATATGGGCTTAAGCGTACGCGAATGTTAAAAGAAAATAGTGCCACATTGGCTGTTACTTACTACCCTTACAAATTCGCAAAATATTCAGTGAAATTGATTCTCAAAAGGAAACAGTAGATCTACAAAGCTTCAATCAATTAAGTTACATATGAAAAAAAATATTTAAAACTATCGGTTAGAAAAAAATACATATAACAAGCAATTTTTTTTATAATAAAATAATTTGCTGCGTTTAGGTACAACAGCTTACAATGAAAGTGCAGTTATAAATTACCGTAAATTGCGTGAATCTCACCAAGTTGGTGTTATTGTCGAAAACTTATAATATACACATAGAATTTTTTTATAAATATTAGTTTCTTTTGGCTTTTCAGCCATTTTGAATGTACTGTATAAAGACGTTATCGATAAGAAAAGACTATTATTTCTTTTGAAAATGTGGTTTCTACTTGACGTCGATTGGGTCCGTTTTGGTGATTTTATCGCCTGAGCTGGCGAAACAGAAAAGTACCGGTAAGTATTTCTGTAAAATTAATTATATTTTTATCAATAAAAATGTTGTGGAAAATGCACGGAAACATTCTTAAACAAACTATCAAAATTCGATAAATATTTTGATGCAAGCTATAATAAATATGTTATTGTTTCATATGTTTATCGGCGGGAAGTGCTTTTTGAAGGTTTTTTCGTAAAGATTTATGGGAGGATCTCATCCTATATTTCGAGAAAATATGATGTGAAGTAACAGAAAAATATTGAAATTAATAGTCAGAAAAAACACTTATTTTAAGAAAACGTAAAACAAAATTCATAGATTTCTGAAGAAATGGCATTTGTCTATTAGAATTACTTTTTAACAATGACTGAATGTGTACCTATTAAATTATATTGACTTTAGTATAAATGTATAAATATATATTTTTATAAGAGACCTTGCCTTAAGATATAAATAATATTCAATTGTGTCATTTTTATTAAAGAATATCATGCAAAAAATAGTGTTTACAACAACAACATTATCACTGTGATTTGTGATCCATTTTATTAGTGATAAAAGGAATAAATATTTTATGAAAATAAAATATTATTTTCAATAATCAATTAATCTATTTTCCTAATGATTTAAAAATATTTTAAACTTTTTTATCTGATTTCAAAGAAAAGCGGACAAAATTATTTTGATGCATATCATATTACATTAACTTAAAGGAAAGTTCATCCTCTTTTGCTTTGAGAGGGAATATATTTATAATTTTTTAAACTTCTTTCAATTTTCAAATACATTCGATTAATTAGACATTTATATTTAGACTGAAGTTATTTTTTTAGATATATTAATTACTTTTTATGAAAAGACAAATTTTAGTTCACCGAGCATCATTATGAATTTATTGAAAATTGCCATTTTTTTGTTATGTTTTAAGAATATTTAAAAAATGTCACTTCAGTATACACAATTATATATATAAGAGAAACATATAGTACATACATAAATTAAATTTACACAATTTTAAAAACATAAAACCCTGGACAAATTCTTACCTTGAGAAATATAAGGGGGTGCATGAGTTATTATCCAAAAAATGTGATGAAATTTTATAATATTCTTGCTTCCCCATCAATTTTCTTAGTGTTTGTTGATAAATTTCTTTGTATTATTCCTTTAATGAAAAAGCAGGGTTTTACCTTTTCAGTATTTTAACAACTATTTTCCAGTATATGTTGGTTGTAATAAGTACACCATAAAATGATGTCATTTAGCCATGTTTCACTTCTTCCGAAACAATACTTTTACTATCGTTTTTGCAAATAACGTTTTTATTAGAGTTCTTATAAACAAGTTTTGAAGGATTTAAAACTATTATCTTTTTATGATAATTGTAAAGTTTTGAAGGAAAGACCTTTTCCAATAAAACCCAAAACAAATACAAAGTTCTAAATTTCAAATTAAAATTACAATGATCTCATGAAATTTAGAAACTTCCCTCCAAAAGTTGGTAAACAAACTTACAGTTGAACTAGCAGTTATCATACATTTAATCTAACAGTTAATTGTGTATAATTAAATGAAAAAAAATACTGGCTTTAAAACTGCTTCCCAGATTTAAAAGGCTAATATTTAACTATTATCTGTTAAATAGGGGCCTAGCAAAACAGCTAATTTTTTAATTCATTTTTTGACCTACTTCGTATTCATAAATTAACATAATAGTTATATCGATATAAAGGTCATGAGCTGGATATTTTAAATATAGGAAAATCTCAAAATCGATAACCTGAAAATTTTCAGCCTACTGACTGCCTACCTAAAACAATGATTGCAAGGTAGGTGAAATAAACCATTGAAAAAAAGAAAGCAGAAATGTAATTCACATCGAATAAAAATATGATCTTTACTTCTAACAACTGTTCATATAAACGGTTATTCATGAGGATGAGGGCACATCATTTTTAAAATACATTTCTTTCAACTTCTATCCATATAGTTTAAAAAATTTTCTTAGAGTATATTGGGAAATTTAAACAACAGACACAAACTAATATTGTATGTATATATATATATATATATACAACAGTTAGTGTAATCAAATCAAGTATTTCAAGAATTTTAAGAGCATTTCAAGATTCTGGATCATCGTCTCGAAAAAGAAAGGAAAAATGTGAGTGACATTGGAAAACTACTCCAAGAATTGATAAAATTTTAATAAGAAATAGCAAAATAAATCGAAGAAAGACGAGTACAAATCATTTAAGGGATTTATCGGGTAATGGTGCTGAAGATATAGTACTTGAATTATACGGAAAAGGCTTCCGAAAGGTGGTCTTAAAGCAACATGACTGATAAAAAAATATTTCTAAATCAAAAAATGAAGAAAAAATGTTTAGAATGGGCCCAAAAATACCAATCTTGGACTGTTAACGACTGGAAGAAGATGATTTTCAGTAATGAAACATTTATTTGTGCAGGGATACAAATCAAGTCTACTTAGACGTAGTAAAGCTGAAACTTTGTTACCAGTTCGTATCCAACAGACTGTAAAGCACCCTTCTAAACAGATGTTTGGGGTTTATTTTCACAACGTGGCACTGGAAACTTAGTTCCTCTTAAAGGCATGATAGAAATATTTGAACACATAGAAATATTATGTAGTATAATTGTCCATTTTATGAAAAAATTTGATGGAATATTTCTGCATGACTAGGCCCTTGTCACACAATTTAAAATTGGTCCATACTTTTAAAGCGGGAAAGTAAAATAAAAGTGCTCGATTGGCCTGGAAATTCCCCAGACTTAAATCCTATTCAAACTTATGGCACATTGTCAAGAATTGTTTCACTAAGTTGAATTGCACGACAACAGAGCAAATGATAAAAAGGGCTGTACTAGTGTTTTTCCACGATGATGAAAACAAGAACATGTATACTTTTCAAGGGAAGTCAATGCCAAGACGTGTTACAGAGGTAATTTCTGCTAAAGGAAGATATACTTCGTACTAATATACATATTATTTTGTCTATTTAAGGTACGTAATGATATGAAGCTGAGGTCTTAGAAAAAGTCACTTTTTTCCCATGATCCGAATTAATTCGAACAGTAAAATAAATATTTATGCATACAATAAATTTAAACAATTAAATTTATTTCAATGAATTTACTGAACTTTAAACATTTATATATATAATATTCCAATATATATATATATATCAATTTAAATAAAGTATTTTAATTCAATCATAATGTTTATCAATAAATGGAATATTATCTCTATGATCATTCTAGCCTTTTCTTCTCTATCTTCACTGTTTAACTTGGGAAAATGTTCATGACAAGAGATTTCCACTATACTAACATTCTCTTACAATATAAACGGGGGTCGTGGGTAGCCTAGTGGTTAGAACATTGGATGCCAGACCGGAAAGCCTAGGTTCGATGCCCGAAGTCACCAAATACCCGAGTACAAACGGAGTATGTGCGCTCGTTAAATCAGAGGGTCCGAAAGTCTTGTGTGTGGTCGTAGCAGCAACCACGGGTGCAGGGGTCTGGAGAATATGTCCTTCCCCCTCAAGTTGCATACCTAAATTATGGAGGTGGATATAGGTGGTGCCGCCATCTATCGTGTATGAATAGAGCCAAATCGTATTGTCACCTGCACGGTGCTTAAAGCTAAAAGCTAACGACAGGCGTACACCTTGCCCCTTGCCACGATGAAATTCCTGGTCCTCGACCTGACACCGTCAGACAGGTGGCATTAGAAACAACAACAATCTAAATATTTTGTCATATTTCCTTTATTAATGCAAACATTTTTAAGAAAATACATATTTAAACGATTATTTATTTAAATTTTTCTTTCAAAACATAAGTATCTCTATTATAAAAACTCTTTCCATTATGTTTAATTTAATGTACTATAAATGGATTTATTCATGTACTAAATGAAACCAAGCCACTCAGAGTCTTTGCATCTTTACAGTACTATTCTAAAACAGATAACAAGAAGTTACTAACAGTGTAATGAGTTTTTATTTTTCAACATGTCATTTCATTCCCAAGGTTCTATACTGTTATGTTAGTTTTCTTTAATATACTGAGCTGCCTTAGCCATAGCTGATACACATTATGCACTACCCAGGAGGCACGTGTAAATTAAGAATATCACTGACGAGAATAACATTGCATTTATTTATTAATGAAACAAAACAATCGTTTTAAATGCATCTTTTCACATGTGGGTATCGACGGTAATGAAAAGGCTACTAGCCAAGAAAGGAACATTTGAGCTAAAAGACAGCAAACCTCTTCTGTGAAAAATGCATTCAATTACTTACTGAATATAAGCATATTTTCGAATAGCCTCGATATACTATTAAAAAAGTGAAAGAAAAGTTACATCATTTCACTTATGTAGATTAAAAATGATACAGGTGTATTATTACATATTTTTTCATAAAAAATATACTATAATTTTGATTTTTTAATTAAATATTTTTCTGCAGGTATTAATAATATGAAAGTTAAACAACGTTTCTTATATAATATACTTAACATGCAAAGATTTTAGACAACTAAAATTAAACAAAAATTCAAAAATTGCATAAAGACCTTTTAGTATGATGATTGTTTCTTTTTTTCTTATAGCTTGTAGTTATCATTAAAATTTTCAGTTTACTTTAGATTATATCACAGGGAAAAATGGAACTTTTTATTTCATTTTATTTTAACATTAGTTAGTTTATAATAACACTATCAAAATATATATAACTATATTAGATAGTTTAAATTTAAATGTACTTATCATTTTTAAAGCATTCCTTAAGCATTACTTTAAATGGCAACTTCAAAAAAGATAATATATTTCATCTTTTTTTTTTAAAAAAATAAAATTAATATAAAGTTAAATAACTTGAGTTGTTAACATAGCAAAATATTGGAATTAGGACTTAATTCATAGCATGGTTCTTACTAATTATTTCACGACTTCTTTGATATTTTTCAACCCCTGTTCCCTCACAAACCAAAATCCTAAAAAAACGGAAACACACGCGAAATGACAAAATACTACCCTAATACCCTCATTAGTAATGATAACATTTCCTTCTGAATTTCCTCATTAAAATGTCACAATGAATGATGAATAAATATATAACCTTTGACCCCATTTATCTAGAATACTCTTCTAAATTTTGAATCAAGATTTAATGCTAATTAGCTGGACTTGTCAGAACATCTTTCTAACAATTTCAGATTAATGACTTTAGTTTTCAATTTCGAGAATAAAGCCGTCGCATTCAAATGCATGGTTTGATTTCTATTCGCAGTCATTTTTGGAACTTTCGTATGATTATGAGACTAATGGTGCCCTTCTAGGGCAATGGAAAAATGTTTTTCTAGTTTAGAATATATTTTCAAAATTACTTCATGGAATTACTTTTTTTACAAATATATACACAAATTTCTAAGCTAGTACGATATTTCCAAATTAGCAATAGAATTTTCGCTTCTCTGTACACTGATGTGATCAACACTTTTAACCTCTTAATGTCCGATTAAATGATACACGATTCGCACCCTAGCGCCACAGTTTTTGACATACGGGTACGTATGCGGTGTAATGAAGGGGATAGAAAATGCGCAAACAAGTAAATTTATCTCTGAAATTAGTAAACCCTTCGCAAACACTGCCAATGTAATTTTATTGCATTCCGCATCCTACGGAAAAGTTTTACTGATAGCAGTTTAAAGAAAAGAATCGCGTTTCGGCAGGACGCTTATACACGTTTGGGCCATTTAACGTATCAGTTGAGCGAGACGGATACAAACGTCAGAGGCACTTAAGGGGTTAGTAAGCCTTGTGAATATTCTGCTGCACAGTTAATACAATATTTATATTTTATTTTAATTTTTGTAAATAATTTATATTTAATTTTGATGAAGAAACATTAATACAACAAGACAATCTTGCCAATCAAAAGTGCAACACCATGATGGAAGTAACTTAATCACCTGAAATTTTTATCACATCCATAACATAATAGCATTAGCTAATAATTAGAAATTAAAAACTCAGATACACTTCATAAGTCTGTAGCATCACTAACAAATCTGAGGGTGCAGAAGGCATTTTAGAAGTACTTACATCGAGTTACATGCGATGTTTTTACATGATCATCTTTAGCATTGAAAAAGGAAAAAAGTACCAACATCATTCGAGTACTTTTTTACTTCTGCCGAGTTAGAATGGTTGTCTACAGAGAATGCGGGATATATTTCTAAAAAAGCAGTGTTGTGATAACTGGTGCCTCAAAATCACAGGCAGTAGTATCCGAAATAAGATACACTCATGTCCATAAATTAAGAATAATAAAGTTCAGGCAAAGAAAAAGACAGAAGCAAAACAAATTTGACTTATTTGTAAAGTCTATTTATTAAAAAAAGGTAAAGAGCAAAAAAGTTGATATATATTTGACATAATTAATAAAAATTGCGATTTTTACTCCCTGGAGTAAATTTTGAAAAAGAACCTATTTACAAAAAAACAGAATAACATGGTTAGTATGATGGTTAATACGGAGTATGTCTCCCGGACGATGCAATACAGGAATTACAACGTCTACGCATGCTGAGTATCAAATTATCAATCTGATCTTGGGGAATATTACACCACTCATCAAGCAATGCCCTCCGAAGTTCATGTCGACAGGTGGGAGGGGGTTGATGGGCTGCAACTCGTCGGCCAAGCATATTCCACACATGCTCTATTGGATTCAAGTCCGGTGAGTATGATGGCCAATCCATACGGGTGATATCCTCCGATTGAAGGCATTCGTCTACAATGTTTGCACGGTGAGGACGGGCGTTGTCATCCATAAACAGAAATTCAGCACCCATGGCGCCCCGAAACAAACGTGCATGTTGTTCCAGAATGACATCCCGATAGATATGGCCTGTCATCGTTACACTCTGAACATGCAGGTCAGTTCTGTAACCAAGAATAATTCCTCCCCAAACGAGCCATCCTGCACCACCGTAACGGTGTCGTTCTCTTGGTGGTAACGGGTACCTGACGCTCACCATATGAGAGTCTGGCGAGAATCAGACTGCAAACTAAACCTGGACTCGCCGGAAATCATCACTCAAGACCACTGTTGCGGTGTCCACAATGCATGCTCTCTACTCCAGGTTAATCGCAGGCGACAGTGAGTTGCGGTAAGGGGAACACATCTGACAGGCCTACGAGCATATAGACCAATGTGCCCTAAGCGTCTGTACACGGTCTGCCTTGAAACTGTCGTTCTGGTAGCTGAAGAGAGCTGACGGATAGGTCTGATGCTGTGCTCCGTCTGTTTTTTTTTGGCAGTAACTGCCAAATACCGGTCCTCATTCGGCGTTGTAACTCGGGGGCGACCTTTGCTGTAACATCTACTCACATTACCATCATCTTGGAATCGTTGCCAAAGCCTGGAGATGACACTCTGGGCGATTCCAAGTTCCTCGGATACTTCCAGCTGGGTACGTCCATATTCCAGTCGTCTGATTATTCTACTACTTAAAAAATCACCCAAATGCTTCCTTTGTGCAATAACTATGCGGTTATTGCACTGAAAGGCTTTTAAAGTGCTTGTGAACAATTTTACTTCTTTGCCACCATTCCTTATATACCCCTCTCTTACACTCTCGTCATTGTGACGTACTATCCGCGCCATCTGGTGGTTTCCTGTAATTTGCATATTCTTCTTCAAGATGTGTGTGATAATTCTACAGATGAAATTTTTATTTTAGAGTTCAATTTCTGTGTTATTCTGACTTATCCTTAATATATGGGCATAAGTGTATTTTGCAACGGATGATATATATTTTCAAATAAAATGACACTACTTTTATAACTGATTTGCGCTTCTGCTTGCACGACACAATATTCTGATCAGAGTCTGAAGACAACTTGGGAAGCGCTTTTTTTAATTTAAGTCCTAATGCTGCTTTCATCCTATATTATAAGTTAGGGTTGTAATGGGTGTTTCTAAAGGAAAGGCCAAGTACTCATGTAGTACTGGTCTTAATGATCTAAGTTCCTTCGTAAAAGATAAATTATATGCCTTTTTTTCTTAATTTTCTATATTTTCTCGACTGAAATAAACATTTTTTTCCATGCTATTATTTTTTCAAATTTCCATTATTCTATTTTCTGATGATTATGTTCTGACAGTTGTCATAATGAAAGAAAATGGCATCACAGAATCATACAAGCCTCTTCTACAACAGTTGAGAGAGATATTCTGTTTGTCTCCAAGTGCAATCCGAGCTCGAGAGAAGAGCTCCCCCTCTTTCCCATTCTATTTTTGTTCTCGGAGGGTCCAGTTTACAACCCATGACAACTGACCCCTCTTTTACTGCCCCTAACCCATGATTCACATACATAAAAACTGGTGGATATTCTAGTTATACTAAGAAACTGCTTTTTTTACGCTGTTTCGTTTCTGTCTGAGGAACATCAGTTTTGCCTTTGTTAGATCTACAATGATAATTAAATATCTTCAATGAGTACGAAATAAGAAATATTCCGAATTTTGTACAGTAATTAATTTTATAAAAATATCAGTTTTAGTTAAGACAGAAACCTTTATATATACATATATATATTTCTATCCATTCAAAACAGGTTTCTGTGATATTTCTCAATATTAATTTGTATCAAAATCCTTTTTTTAAACAGTTTATTGACAAGATAAATTTATAAGAATAATGGAATGAACAGTGTAATGTGATTTAAATTATTCTCTTTCCTGAAATATTTCAGAACAGTTCTTTATTTCCGATTCAGTTCAGTAGATTTATTTGAAAACGTTTTAAGACATGTAACAAAAAAAACTTATGTAAATTTAATAAAGTACAGTGGCGTAAGTACCAATGGGTTAGGTGGTGCCGCACACCGGGGCCATCGCGCCTTGTCCACCAAGCAAGTCGAACTTGCGATAAATTCTCCCATAATTGAGATATAAATATAAAAGATTGTTGCATAGCTCTGGGTATTGTTAGTCAATATATTCGGGACATATGTGCGGCAGAATGCTTATTTGAAAATGGACAAACAGTCATTTTGGGGGTCGCATACAATTCTCCGAATCAAACAGTTAAAAAAATTAAAGATTTCATGCATTTTGCACTTTTACCGTATACCGAAGGTGGTTCTGCTCTTTTTTTTAAAAAACTATCTCTCGTTTACCATGATTTTTTGAGTGGTGATTTTAACGTTAACTTCAGTTTGACAGAAGCTGAGCCGCTCATAGCTTTTCTGAAAGATGAACTCAAGCTCGAAATGAACACAAATCGAAATGTTTCGACAACTAACAGTGGTACTGTTATCGACGCCGTTCTTCGACGACTTTTAAATACTTTGAAATCACAAGTATATGTGCCACACTTTAATTTTCATAAATCTATTGTCTCCGCTCTTCCCCAAATTGAAAAAGAATAAATATTTTTGTTAAAAAACCGCATTACTCCTTGTGTTAATTAAATAAGATTTTCATTAAAGATATAATTATTCGATAGAAAATTATTTCCAGTCATACCCGATTAATTTTTTTTCAGAATTAAAGTCACTATTGCTTATTTACCACGATAACAAGTCAGATGTTACACATCATATGCGACTACTGTAAGACTCGTTTTTTTTTTTTTTTTCGTTATTGAAACACACTTTTCTTTCCGTATCTTTCCATATTTCAACTTCAAAGCCTTTTGTTTATTTTTATTATGATTAAGCTCCTAGATAACGAGTGTTCTTAACATTTGATTGTGAATAATTTCTTATAGGGCACTATTTAATTCGTTAATGGTAAATAGTTAGTGATTTTTTTTCCAAAATTAGACTGCTAAACATTCCAAAATACAATGCTATTGTAAGAAATCTGAGTTGCCAAATTTATTTGTGAACAAAAATGGAATTATAAAACTAATTTAAGAGGTAAAGAAATTTCTGTATTTGAATTCTCCATTTCTTTTAATTGCTAAATCTACAAATTTATAATTTGATTAGTTTAAATTAGGTATATACAAATTAATTTTTTTATTTAATAACCCATTTACCTCACTTTATTTTCAAAAGAAAAATGTTCAAAAGTATTACGTGTGTTTTGTCTGCTTTTTGATGTCTAAACATTAATTCAAAAATAATTGGTATTCCTTTGGGGAAAACAAAATACTTTTAAAAATAAACAAATAAAATACTTGCTTTTTTCAAAATATTATATTTGAGAAACAATTCAATATTTTTCAGTTTAGTTGTTTTTCTTAGATTATTTTAATCTATGCAATAGTATGGAATCTTCGATTGTATTGAAAAACATATTTTTTTATATCTCTCGTATCTTGATTTAAGAAGGAATGGGCATGAGTGTTTTAATAAGATGTATATTTATCATTTACGCCCCTTTACAGTCGATTTTCTTAAACACAATTTTTAGTAGATTTCTAATTAAAAGAAATATGCTCGTCAAATTTTAAGTATGTATGCCTACTAAGTATGTCTAATTGTTTGAAAATGATAGCAAATGTTTATCTATAATGCATTGTCACCCCCCCCCCCGGAAACACCCTTGTGTGTCGATTTCCGCAGAACCAGTTATAATTTCAGATATCTCGTGAGGAAGGAGTGAATCGGGTTTCTCCTAATAAATATTGACATTTTGTAACATTTATAATGAACAATTTTTATGTTAAAACTATAACCAAATAGGAAGCAATATATTTTTTGTAAACTTTTCCTTACCAGTATAATAGCATTTTTAATTAAATAGAAAATTCATTATCTCATTCAAAAAAACTCGACCTGATTATTCGAATGATCGACTTCATGTAAATAAAATATAACAATTACAACACTTTATTTATTTATTTTGCAATTGTTTTTAGGATACTAAATCGAGTTTGTTAAAATGAAAAGAAGTATTTTCCATCCCAATCAGAAAAAAACACATGGATAACGAAAAAAAATGTCCCGCTGAGTGGAATGAATATTTTGAGTTTAGAAAAACTTCTATCTTCAGAGAAGCCATAGCTCTAATCCTGATTCACATTGGCTGAAATAGTTTATTTAGCTTTCTTTACTGGGAAGGATTCACCATTACTCTCTTGATTTAATGTGTGTGTGTGTGTTTGTAGTTACTCCCACATTAAGTGCTCCTCTACTTGGTATTTCTTATAGACTACTCTGAGCTAATGTTCCTAAAAAAAACATAAAAAAACATTTCTTACTTTAGAATTTCTGTTACTTTCCATCGTTTTGTGTACTTTTAAATTATAAACATATTAATAAAGTTTATAGTTCTTTGATGAATACCGATTATTTTCTTGATGAATGATTAGTAAAATGTAGAAATATTTAGAGAATAGCACATTAATAATAAAAATTTAACGAATAATCTCTAATAAATATTCTTACTCTCGTAACGTTAAATTTATATATTAGTAAAATCATCATTCTAAATGTCATTAGGCAGGCTTCAATTGACATCATAAATAATAAACGAATTAATTAATGGTGATATATTTATTGGCTTTACTTTTTTCCCGTTATCTAATTGATAAAAACTTCAGGTGAATAAATTTTTATGAACTTAGGGACACAATTGTTATTGGAAATATACTTACAATCTGCTTTGCCTCAATTTTCTATCTCTCCATGAATTTCTGCTAAGAAAAATATAAGTTGATTGTGATGTTTTTTTATCATGCGGCTATCGAATGTGCCGCATCTAATTTTTATTAAAGTTTATATAAAGTTCTTTTCTCTTGTGGCATCGGCTCGTCCCATAATATATAAATGTTCCTGATTTACTTGTTTAAAACGTTATTATCATGGCTGTTTCATAGGATGTTAGTACGAATTAATATGTTTAAATTTAGGAAATCAACTATTTGCCTTAACATTAATAAAGTTAATGTTTTAAAAATTTTCAGACTTTAAATTAATGGTTTTTGAGTCTCACTGCATAAGTGAGCACGGGTACTTTTCATTATATTTCGCATCACTTTTTATTGTATTATTTTACATAAAATTGAAAAAAAGTGTTTATTGAGAGAAACTACTTTTTCTTTTTAGATATATTTCAAAATCAAAATTGAAGACTATAAGTGCCTTAATTCTTGTATTTGTATTTGAATAATAAATGTACTTTAGTCATAAGTTTTTTTTCACAATAAGCAGTTTCTCTTCACAAACTCTTAACACTCTACAGTTGAACATTTTTTTCTTCATTATGGAAATACAGAATGATAACATGTAAAGCATCCACGCTTTCTAACAACTTTATACTATGAAATGTTGGAAATAATTATTACTTCAAAGAACAATTATTACATAATAATAAGAAATTTATTTATTTGAACATGGAAAAAGCATCATGTCTCACATATTTTGAAAAACGACTACACACGTGCTACTTTTTCATGTTAAATGGTGCAAAATATTTTCAAAATTGCAGTTTTCAATTTTTCTGGATTTGTGGGTGAGATTTGATAAGCAAAAAAATCAATACACAGTTAACCTAATTAATGTCTTTAAGCATTAAAAGTAGCCACTTACATTTTGTTTTTGTTGTTCCTTCTAATAAAGGATTCTACTTCTTGAATAAGTTTCTTGTTCTGCTTTTATTATTTTGCTACGCATTAAAATATTAATGAGCAAAATATTGAGAAATTTGTTTTGGCCACATATTACTTTTTGAGTATAATCAATGCTACAATGTAATTATTCTAATATCAATACCTGTCCTTAGAAAGAAAACAAAAGATCAAAAAAATTGTATCAATGCTCTTCAGTAAAGTCTTTCGTAATGCATCTTAAAAATTAGAACTGGTTTTTGATATAAAATTTCTAATACTGCTTCTAAATAAGCCTTTTCTATAAAGACCAGCGTTTCTGAAACTGTAGTGTGCGCCCCTAGGGGAGGGGCATGATAACCCTTTGAGGGGTGTGCTAGAATATTGAAAAGTTAAAAACAAAAGATAATTTTAAAAAACAATTAATTTACTGAAAGCAAACAAACAAAATACATTCTGACATAAATGATCAAATACAAAATTGCACTAATATAAAACACTTATATATCAGTACTATGCAATGTGTAAACTAATTTATAACAAAACATAGTTAAGAACAAGTTTAATAATTATCAGTGACCCCTTGGGATTGTCACATATAAAATTATATGCAAAAATGAGCACTTATTTTGTTAATTTGTACAGTTTTTAATTAATCCCTTAAATGCCGATTAACAATTACGTGATACGCTCCCCAATGTCACCTTTAAACAAGTAGGCAAATGTATGTGGTGCATTGGGGGGGGGGGGGTAGAAAAAGAATAAATAAGCAAATCCTCTGAAATAAGTTAATCCTTCGCGAACACTGTCAAGATCATTTTATTGCATTCCAAAACCTTCGGTATAATCTTATAGATCACATTTCACAGAAATGGTCATACTGTGGAAATATGTATATGTATGTCCGGAATAATTAACGCACTGGCTGATCGAGACGTTTATATACATCGACGGCACCAAAGAGGTTAAAGTCGTATTGTAGGTTTAGCGTCAAAGTATAGTATTATTCATTTTAATACATTGTTATTGTATGGAAGTTGCAGGGGCTATATGGAAAACATGATTGAATATTCAGTCGCAAATGTTGAAAGTTTGAGAAGCACTGATAAAGACGAAGCTTTTTTTTTGGAAAACATACCTTGCTGCGTGTGTAAGTCGGGTGTATTGTATCTTTTTGCTATCTATAGTGCTTAAATACCAATCAGAAGATTTTTTGCAGATTTTATTTTATTCAAATTATATAATAGCACATAATAGCATTTCAGCAACACTAGTGTCGAAAAATTAAGGAAAAAGCAGAGGAATTAATTTATAAGCGGTTAGAGAAAAGAAGCAGGTTGGAAAATAGCAGAAATGAGGAACGGTAAGAAATGCAAATACAAATACATGCACATCACAATGTACTGTGTGTAAAAAGGTTTCAGAAAGAATATAAAAAAGCTGACGGTGTGTAAGTTATGTGAATGTCATTGCAAGGTCTATATAAGTTTAAAGACTTAAACGTAAGTTTTAAGTCGAATGGAATCCTTAGTGTGTGATATCAACACATAATCATCAATTATTATCACCATTCATTAACAGATTGTCCAGTAAATGTAATTTGGATGACCTCAAATACGGGCAACCCTAAGGAATACGAAAGAAGTTTGAATTATTATTAGTGTTGTTGTGCTGCTTATAATACCACAAATTATCGTTTCCCGCACTTTGGAAAGAATTACGTACCCCAAATACAACTGCATGAGGATATTTATGATCAACTAAGGTAGTGGATGACGGACAGCGGCCATGGATACAGCCGTATCAGCCGTATCAATGATACGGGGCCCCCGAGCGATATGGCCCCAACATGTATAATCAGAACAAGTCTTAAGCGTTAATGCGTCCTAACAAGGCCTCCCAAATAATTTTGATACAGGGTACTCTCAGTACTGGCTACAACATTGTGACAGACATATTGTCCTAGGGAAAAGAGGACGGACGACTGGCAAAAGGGAGAAACTTTGTTAGATACAACAGTCTACTGAATGAATGAAACTCTTCACAGTTGTAGTTTATTGTACGAAGAATGGATGGTTAATCCATTTATAACTTTTAATCGAAGTAAGCGTTTCATTAGTGCATGAAAAACATAAAGAGTG
>BMAO01001856.1:0-16511 GCA_019973975.1 Trichonephila clavata
GTTAACTTTGAGTAAAGGCGAAAAAGTTTTAAAAACCGAAAGAAAGGGCTCAGAGAAGCACAAAAAGAAAAAGCAAATGCCTCAAAAAGAGGAGAAACATTTTTAAGAGGATTGAAAGCCAGTCTTATAGACTCTGTATCCTGTAAGCCGGACAGAATTTTCTTCCGTTAGATTTTTTTTTGGAACTTTTCCAGCATCTTTACTTTTTTTGCAGTATAAGTGGAACTAAATAGTGTGCGGACTATAATTTGTTGCAATTTTTTTTTATACCAATATTTTAAAATAGGAAAGAAATCTAAACCTAGAAACGGATAAAAAAATGCTTTTATTAGGCTTATATAGCTGATAATGTGAAGCTACGTATTTATGGTGATTAGAAAATATTTAGTTCGCATCTTTTACATTGAAATAGAGTGATAAGCGTTTAGTGATCTATTCTTTAAGATCTTGTTTCTATTTAAATACGTATAAGTAAACATTAGTGGTATTTTATAAAGTCGTGACCTATACAAAAACTGCTAATCAGTTTTGAATGTTATTTTTAACAATTATTATAATAAAATTTGTGCTATCTCAAACTTTGTTTTATAAAGTTATGTAAGATACAATTTGACAAATTTTGACCAAGAAGATATCTTCCTGAGGATTAGTATGTTATAATTTTTAGTGTACTAACTCAAGAATTGGATTATATTGTTTACTCAGCATATTGTGAATAATTTTTAAAATTCTTATATATCTAAAAAGTACTTGAATGATTTGAATAATATTTAATTGACACCATTGAATTGGCTTTCAAGTAATATTTTATGTAAAACGTATAAAAAAATGTAGACTAAAAAAAATATCTAATGCTGATTTCTCACATTTAATGAGAAAGCAATAAATATGCCCTCTTTTGAACAAAAATATTACTAACTCTAGTAAAAAATCATATCTGAAAGTTAACAAAAACTAATTAGTAAGTGTTCCGTATTGTGTCTTTATCGCCTTTGGCGACGGAACTCTCGCCAAATTGGCAACCCTTGTAATCTCTCGAAGAGAGTATAAAAGGCATTACGCACTTTCAGATTTCGCAATAAAATATTTTAGACCAACAGTCCGCATTCTTTCTTGAACCAGCATATAAGGCTCCCAACATTGGTCCTTATCGAGCCAAAGGTATTTTGATGAACAACTAGTTCACCCGCAGTTTCTTTGGATTTTGCTGTTAATCATTGAGACAGAATCACATGACTTCTAGCGAAACCGGAATTACTCTGTTAAACCGCAAACGTGGTAATATCAAATGCCAGCTTACAAAAATGGCAAACGCTTTACAGAAACAAACGGACCTACCGATACCTGAACTTCAAGCTAAACTGGATATTCTGTTAAAATTACAGGATAAATTCGAACTATTGAAGAACGATTATTACAGGATCGCAAATGATACTGAATACGCTGAAGCTGAGCCAAGTCTGAATTCATTGGAGGATGATCTGCAAGACTTTGAGGTACGTCTGAAAACGTCAATTAATAAATTTAAATACGAAGCAGAATCTTCGTCAATGCTTAACAATAGTCAGTCTAAAGGCTCCCAAATAAAACTACCTAAAATTCCTCTTCCAACTTTTACCGGGAAATTGGAGGAATGGGTTTATTCAAGACTCAGTTTTGTGATCTCGTAATTGAAAATTCTCAGCTTTCGGATAGTGAAAAACTACATTATTTGCGCGGTGCTCTGAGGGGAGATGCTAAGATAGTCGAAACTTCTGCTGATGACTTTGATTCACTTTTCAAAGCTCTTGAGCAAAGATACGAAAATAAAAGAGTTACTGTTGACTGTCATATCAAAAATATTCTCAATGTGCAGGCAATGAAATACGAGTCATCTGGAGATTTGCGCATCCTATTGGATAATATTAAGAAAAATCTTAGATCATTAAAAATCTTAGACTTCGAAAGAGATAAACTATCAAACGCGTTATTATTAAATTTGGTTTTGGATAAATTAGATCGGGAAACAAGAAAACAATACGAATTAACATTAAAAGACAATGAAGTTCCTGATTTTGATGCGTGTTTGGAATTTCTGGAGAGAAGATATCAAATTTTGAGCAGCATTAATAAGAACATCCCGAGAAAATTAAATTATGAACGATCAAAATCATTTGTTGTTAAATCTAATAAACCAAACTTTTGTAAGGTCTGTAGAATGCAAACGCACGCATTGTATCAATGCCATAAATTTAAGGCAATGAATTTATCGGACAGAACTGATTTGGTTAAAAAACTTAGAGTTTGCACGAATTGTTTAAGTGAATTTCATGCTGTGTCAAAGTGTAATTCTAAAAATCTTTGTTTTGTCTGTAAACAGAAGCATCATACTTTGCTTCATAAATACTCAACGCCATCAACTAACTACAAAACTGACCTTGAAACATTGGGTCCTGACTTGAATTCTTCACAAATCTTAAGCCATTCAGAACCCGATTCTTCTTCGGAGAACGCTCGCGTTTCATTCCATACTAATGGAAATAACAGTATTTTGATTAATACTGCAATAGTTTATGTGAGGGACTCTGAAGGAATCAGACAACCTTTGCGTGCTATTTTAGACTGCGCTTCAGAATCAAGTTTTATTAGCTCAAAGTCAGCAGAAGCTTTGGGATTGCAGAAAGAAAAGGTAAACATTCCGATCAGTGGTTTGAATGATGCATCTATTTATATAAGAAAAAAGATTTCCGCTCAAATCTCAAACGCTAGAAATGATTCGCAATGGGAAATTGACTTATTGCTTGTGCCAAAGATTAGTCACTTTTCTCCTAAGAGAATTAATATAACTCATTTGAATATTCCTAGTAATATACACCTGGCTGATCCAAAATTTTCTATTCCTCAAAGAGTAGATTTGTTGTTAGGTGCAGAATTGTTCTTTGCGTTTTTGGAAATGGATAAAATAAAGATTGGGAATAACTTATTTCTGCAGTCTAGCTGTTTTGGGTACCTAGTTTCGGGTAAAATTTCAGACGCAGATTTACATATTTCGACAAGGCATTGCTTTTTGGCTAAAAACTTAGAAGCTCTAAACAAAACTCTTGCTAACTTCTGGGAAATAGAAGACGTTGAACCTCGGGAAATTTGCAATAGCGATGAATTAAATTACTGCAACGAGCATTTCGCGAAAACTCACACAAGAAAGGAAGATGGCAGATATGTTGTCTCTATGCCATTGAAACCAGAATTTCCGGAGACCATTTTGGGAAATTCTAAGATTATTGCATCTAAAAGATTGGATCAGCTATGGACACGCTTAGAACGTGACCCTACCATGAAGGCGCTTTACTCAGATTTTCTAAATGAATATGAATCATTGCATCACATGAAGGAAGTGAAGGAGGATTCTAAGTCAGAGACGGGATATTATCTACCTCATCACGGTATCTTACGACCGGACAACATGACAACCAAGCTGCGTGTCGTGTTCAATGCTAGCGCTAAAACTACTAGTGGTTATTCCTTAAATGATTTATTGTACAAGGGAGGTGTGCTTCAGGAAGACCTGTTTTCAGTTCTTGTTAGATTCCGCAAACACATTTACGCCTTCACTGCGGACATAAAGCAGATGTTTAGAATGATTGAGTTAAATGAAACTCAGACTAGGCTTGAAAAAATCTTGTGGAAAGGTAGTAAAACGTCTCCTACTAAAGTATATGAATTACGAACTGTCACATATGGAACAGCAAGCGCTCCATATTTGGCAACCAGGGTTTTGCGACAACTCGCTTTAGATGAGGAAAAGAACTTCCCATTGGCTTCAAAGGTTCTCCTCCAGGATTTTTACATGGATGATTGCCTCTCGGGTTCTTCTGAATTAACGGAATTTGAGACTCTACAGATGGAATTAAAACAGCTTCTTCAAAGAGGAGGAATGACTCTACATAAGTGGTGCACGAACCTTTCTCCAACCAATGCGAAGGAATTTCCACTTGACAGAAATTCCGAAGAAATCCAAGTAAAGACTCTGGGCATGATTTGGAACAGTGTAAGTGATACTTTTACTTACAAAGCCAACGTCCGTCTTAATCTCGGCTATACAAAACGAGACGTCTTGTCCCAGATCGCACGCATTTACGATCCATTTGGATTTCTAGGTCCTGTCATTTCCAAAGCTAAAATTTTTATGCAACAGCTCTGGCTACTTAAACTAGACTGGTATGAAATACTTCCTCCAGATATTTCTCAGCAATGGGAGAACTTCATTAAGACACTGCCCAACTTAGAGAAAATCAAGGTCCCAAGATGCTTTCTAAAGATTAGTGCCATTGGTGTAGTGCTTCACGGCTTTGCAGATGCTTCTTCTAAAGCTTATGGAGCAGTTGTTTATATGCAAACAGTGTCCATCACCGAGGAATCAAATTGCCAACTCTTGTGCAGTAAATCACGTGTTGCCCCGACCAAGCTCGTGACTATACCTAGACTCGAATTGTGTGCATGTCTTCTTCTGTCGAAGCTTACTCGCAGAGTCATATCAGCTCTAAAGATGCAGATAGAGTCCGTGCAGTTGTGGTCAGATTCTACAATCGCTCTCGCGTGGATTAATACCCCTCCAAACCTGCTCAAGACCTTCGTCGGAAATCGAGTGTCTCAGATCCAGAAGTTATCCAAAGATTTCCAGTGGAAGCATATCTCATCTGAGAGCAATCCAGCCGATGTCATTTCTCGCGGACTGGATGTAAGGGAACTTGCAACTAACGATTTGTGGTGGAAGGGTCCTGATTTGCAGAAAATAACTGCAGCTACTCCTAACGGCTTACGAACTTCCAGTACTGTGACTGACCAGTGTTATACCAATGAACTTAAACCTATGCCTAAAGTGACTTTAAAGTTGAATATAGACTCTAATTTTATTGATAATTTTCTTGATCGTACAAATAATTTTCATAAATTAATTAGAATTTTAGCCTTTATTTTAAGATTTATTAAAAATTGTAAACCTGGTGTTAAACAAACCCTTGCACTTACCCTTGAAGAATATGGTTTGGCAGAGATATTCCTTATTAAACATTTTCAAGCGGGATATTTTTCTACAGAAATAGCTTCCTTGAAAAAGGGATCTTCAGTTCCCCAGTCAAGTAAGCTAAGATTTCTTAATCCCTTTATTGATAGAGAAGGTTTGTTAAGGGTAGGGGGTAGAATTTCCCACTCTAATGTCAGTTGGAACCAGAAACACCCCATAATTCTGCCTGCGGGAAATAAGTTAGTCAAACTTATATTTCAGTATTATCACAAGCGTGATTTTCATCTGGGTCAACAAGCTCTATTAAATACTGTACGTTTAAAATATTGGCCTCTTGGTGGTAGAAGCATAGCACGAAGAGTCGTTCATGAATGTGTAGAATGCTTCAAGAATAACCCAGTTATCGCCAATCAAATCATGGGGATCTGCCTCCTGAAAGAATAACGCCAAGTTCGGCTTTTCAAAACGCAGGATTAGATTTATGCGGCCCATTTCTAATCAAATATAAGGGACAGAGAAAGGGTACATTTCAGAAGGTCTATGTGGTCATATTTGTCTGTATGGCAACTAAAGCAGTTCATCTAGACTTTGTTTCAGATTTGACTGCTAACGCTTTGATTGCCACTTTGAAACGATTTTTTGCACGTCGTGGCAAAAGTTCAATTCTTTTTAGCGATAATGCTACGAATTTCACTGGAGCTTCAGCAGAACTGAAACATCTGTACAAACTTGTCATAAAGGATGAAACCATTGCAGCCCTGTTAGCCTCGGAGGGTATCAAATGGAAATTTTTGCCACCTAGGGCACCCAATTTTGGTGGCCTCTGGGAGGCGGGAGTAAAATCCTTTAAGTATCATTTGAGAAGAGTGGTAGGCTCCGTAAAACTAACGCTGGAAGAATTTATAACTGTAATAGTTCAAATTGAGGGCATCCTCAATTCACGACCTCTCACTCCCTTATCATCTGATACAGACGATTACCAAGTATTAACTCCAGGCCATTTCTTGATAGGAAAACCCATAAATGCTATCCCTGAACCTGACATAGCTGATAAAGAGGATAACCTTCTTAATAAATGGCAGAAAACCCAAAAATTTGTTCAAACAATATGGAAACGCTGGCAAAACAGCTATTTGAGTCATTTACAACAGCGTACAAAATGGGTATTTAAGCAACCCAATATTCTCCCTGGTATGATGGTTTTAATTAAAGATCCTCAACTCCCAACCTGCAATTGGTCATTGGGTAGGATTATTAAGTCTATTCCAGGTACTGATGGAAATGTCAGAGTAGTTGATGTACGTACGCCAAGAGGTAACTACAGGAGACCTCTTTCAAAAATTTGTATTTTGCCAATAAGGGACAACCTTAGTCTTCTGTAAAGCAACTAATTGCATTTCAGTGTTAATTGTATTTTTATGTATTTTTAATTAACTTTTAACTTTGTTATTAGTTTAACTTGTATTCACTCTTATTTAACTCTTTGTATTGTTATATTGCATAATGTTAATTTTTATATTTGAAATATATGTCTGATATTTCAACGCCGCGCGGGATGTTCCGTATTGTGTCTTTATCGCCTTTGGCGACGGAACTCTCGCCAAATTGGCAACCCTTGTAATCTCTCGAAGAGAGTATAAAAGGCATTACGCACTTTCAGATTTCGCAATAAAATATTTTAGACCAACAGTCCGCATTCTTTCTTGAACCAGCATATAAGGCTCCCAACAGTAAGATCATAAAGAAGTTCTTATTCAGGTGAAATCAGGAAAGGTGTGCCTTAAAATTGACAGTTTCATACATGATGTTTCAAGTAAAATGCTATATACCATCATAAAAATGTTGGGAAAATTATAGAATATTTTCTGTGAAATGTACACCGGTGTTATATAATTAATAGAACTACTTAACATCCCATTAAAATAAACTTATCATTTTAAATAACTTTATTAACATTAACATAGAACATTTACATTTTCAAAATTCTTTATCTGTGGAATCACTCTTTAGCCTTTTTTAAAATTCTTAAGCTCAAAAATGTTCAACCATTATCTGAGGCAATTTATTCAAAACAAAGTCTCAATGAAAATATTACATGGAGGCATTACTATAATTAACATAAATTAAAAAATGGTCCATTTTTCTCTTAGAAAAGCTGTGTAGATTTATATTAAAATTTTTATTTAATGTTAGAATATATATTTTAAAACTTCCATAAACATTTGGAATGTAAGTGAGGCTCCACGTATATAGATATTATTCTTTGTATTTATTTTTATGTTTCAGTGGGTATTACATTATAAAAACAGGACCTAAGAATAAATGCATTTGCAGGATAGTGACGTAACACGTAAATGAAATAATCCTTTTTTTTGAAGAAAATTTTTAGAAAGGACATTAATTCGTATAATATTCTTTAAAGAAGTTTTATTTTATAAACGTATCTTAACATGTACTTTTCTTCTTAATTGACTTTTATAAACTGCTTATTAATTAATTTGTTAAATCCGTACTCTTTTCTTAATGCAATTCATATTAAAATATTTTACCTTTAAGAAACTAATTAAATTATACAAATACTTTCTCGTTCTTAGGTAAATAAAATTAATGTAGTGTTCTTCTCAATTATTATTATTTTTGATTCTTAATGCATATATTTTATCTGATACATTTATAAAGTGTATTTTTATATACAGAATAAAATTTCCTGGTTCAGCTCGACAAGGCACTATATGATAAAAGAAGAATTATCCTTTTGCATTGTATTGTTTTCTTGAATGTGTTGTATCTTTTTTTTTCAATTTCTACTATTAGCTTACTCTCTTCTAAATATATATATGTATATGTATTCTAATCATCCAATAAACATTTTTTTAAACTTGATGTTAATATAGTTTTTGAAATATTTATTCATTAGAATTATCGGTTAATTAATTAAATTAATTAACGGTTTTCGTCACCAATTTCGATTCGTCTCTATTGTTGTAATAATGTAGGTGTTAAAACAATGACAAACGTTGGCGTCGAAAATCGGTTTTTCTGCCAAACTAGCAAAGTTGGGTGTGCATTGTTACGACAAATCAGACAAATCATGCTCTGTTTCCAATTCCTACTATTAGTTCTCTCTCTCTCTATTTTTATATATCTTGTTCAAATTTGCAATCGTTAATGAAATGCTTTCTAATCGTCCATTCAAAGTAGGAATTAACTTTATTTTTTATATATTACTCGTTTTATTATCATTTTCCAGTTATTTAATGGATGGATTTTAACAAGACATGTATTACTTAAAAAAAATCGTGCAATGGATAAACAAAAATTATTTTACTTGTAACTGGTTTTGTAATAAGTTCAAAATACAAGTTTTTATTATAACTGTAATGCATTTGTTGGAATTATAATGCTCAAGCCATTGCACTTCAATAAAAAAAAATATGTATAAAATAACAAACAACAAAGAAAAGAAAATTGAAAACCGATTGAAAAGACCAAAACTGAGAAACCTTAGACCTTTGTGAAAAGCAATAAAAACTGTTGAATCCCTGTTGCTCAAAATGTATTTTTCATCTAAAAACAGCTGTAAAGGAAATAGTAAATGGGAACTGAAATTGAACAGAATATGAATGTTACATTCAGTCACCTTTGAAGAAAATAAAAGGTACATCATAAATTCAAATAACATTTTAAAAGCAGAAACTATAGTTTGAAATTTTATGATCAATGTAGAAAAAGACGAGTTGAAGCTATGGTTGTAACAATCTTTCATCACATAGAGAAAAATACCTGTCAGATAAGTTATTGGAATACTTTATTCCTCCGAAATTTCTATAACAATTCTTGAGCTATGTGGATGATTGTTGCAAAACAATTTTTCTCTTTTTTCAAGCATAGATGTGAGTTTTAATGTTTCACTTTACATCTTAACAGACAAGAATGTAATGTCAGAACACATTTTATGTGTAAGAATGCCTTAAACATAAGTATTCAGTGAGATATGTCAAATATTCAAAAACTGTAATATTTGTATATTATTTTTATTATTTTCCTTATTTATATATTCTCAGCATGGACTCACTTTACTAATTTCAGGGTAAATTTGTTTTGTAAAATGCTCTGAGATAAGAGTTCTACGCAATTATCGTATATCTTCCAAGGTTTGGTAATAAACTGTATATCTTTCATAAAGTTTTAAAGATAGAATAAAGGTTGCTATTTTTAAGATCGCGTCTGCCTTTTCCCCGAATCCTCTTTCACTCGCGACCTTTGGACCATGGCACAGTTGTAATTTGTTTCTTGAGTGACGTATCTGCTTTCAATTATGAATTTTTAGACTTCTATTTTTATTTATAAGCAATTTAAAACACATTTTTTTGTTCGTATGAGTGCAATCATAAAATTTAAATGAGAAAAAACAATAGTAAAATATGCGAGAAAAGTTTTTTACTGAGGTATAAAATAAATGATTAAATTTATAAGCAGTCTTAAATTTTTGTTTCCCAAATTCTGCGCTTAAGGAACTACTATACATATGAGTCAAAATCACACGTTTGTAAAAATAATTGTTTCAATGGATTAAATCGTCTTTAAATAAAAGTTAAAATTTCGTTTTATGTCTTCCAAAACCTTCCAAATTTATCTCTCTATCGCATTTATTTATAAAATTTCTAAATAAGCATTGAATCAAGAGTATACTGAAAAAGGTGTATTTTTTTGAAAAAAATTGCTTAAGGAAATACGTCAATAAGTTTATGGAAATACATTGAACATAACATACATTGTTATCATTTAAATTTGGTCTCTGTGGATGGAAATGTAGTTTTTTTCTTTTATTGAAATAGAAAGATTTGTTGACGTGAATTTTGCTTGATGTGGTAAATAGGAATTTACATAACAATGTGGCGTGTGAATGGTTCACCTCTGACATTTAGGCAAGTGAAAATACTTGATGATCTCATGAAATTCGAATTTTGAAAGTGTATGCTTATTTTAATACATGCTATATTTAATAATTTCAAAAAACTTTATAAACAAATTCAAATCTTACATTTACAATTTTGAACATTAGCGATGGAAATGTTTTTATTTTTTTTCATTTTAAAGTTCTTTAATATTCTTTTAGGTACGAAATATACACATAAATGATTTAACTATAATGAAATGGGAATCTCGTAAATAATTATTTCCATTGTTTATCGAAAACCGGTAGAATAATATAAGTGTTAAAATTTGATGCTTCAAAGAATTTCAAACAAAGCATTTTCGTATTTTCTAAAGAAGATTTTCACTAAAATGTATACATCATTAAACCTAGACAATATATATATATATACAGATCGTCATTTGAACATGATGGAAATAATTTTGTATTGTTTTTCGTTTGCATTTTGAGACTTCACTTCCTTTGACTTTGATAAACTTCAGAATAATCACCTGATAATTTTTCCTATTTATTGGAATGAAAAGCAAATTATTTATTTTAAAAAGGGCTCCTAAAATTGATAGATGGCTGGTAGGTTACGTAACTACGCTTTCCGTGGAAAAATATTTGTATCAACAAATTATAAAACGTTGTAAGATTCTCGGTTATTGCCTTATAGAAAAGGTATTAATAATATATTAAATTTTATATATTATGACGAATCCTCATCCTAAGACTGATTGAAAGCAGGCAACTACCAAGAAATTTTAGTCTTTTTTCCTAAAAGAAAATCCACCAACTAAAAGATTCATTGAAAAGAAGCTAGTAATGTCTTTCGTCATTGTAAGTAAACCCTCTTATGAAGATTTAATGTTACAAAAGATGTTTAAACATAAATTTCATCTACTTTTGCCAAAACATATTGCTGAACAAAAAGTCAAATCGCAGAAAATTGTATAAAAAACGTCTAGCTGCTGAAAAATGAAAATTTGTGGTAACACTTGTAGAAGCATGATTATATTTAAGAGGCTAAAATAAAAGAAGATGAATTTTTCTTTTTTTCAACTGACATGAATGACCGTGCGAAATGAAGACAGAAATGATAGACCGGAATAAAGTGATTCTCATCTAAATTTTCCTGTAAAATCAATTGAATATTCTCCAATGGACATTTGTGCTATTGGTTTATTAAAACAAATCTTCGTAAACATCATTCAAAAACACTGATCGTACTTTAAGAACGGTTTCCCGGAAAGGAGTAAGAGTTGCATGGCAGTACTAAAAAAGCTTTACTTTATGGAAATTCGAGCTATAGCTATTGTCAAGACTCGTGGCTACCAATAAAGCAAATCGCCAGAAAAAATACTACATTTATATAAATATTAACTATAAAAATCGTTTTCATAAAGTGAGAATGACTTTTTGTACGTATATATATATATATTGGGTGATTTGCTACCAGATTGACAAACGTACAATGTGTGTAGGTGGAAAAGAAAATTCCCGGAATGACAATGTCATAGTTGTGTGCTGTGGTGCAAAGAAGTAGAGAAAGACAACAGAAACAACAACACATTAATGGGACAGAAAAAATGCTATTGAAAGTTTGTACTAAAACAGGTATTCGAAAACACCAGAAGTCATCTGGCAGTCCTGATAGCGGTGCTGCATGGAATTCCTTAAATTCTCGAAGATACCTGCTATGTCACTACCCTCCTGGCAACTCCAGATATTTGAATGAGCAGAACTTCACCTGATGGAACGAGAGCCTCGTACACCAAATGTCCGGAACTTGCCTCACTTCAACTTCTGTCCCTTTTGAAACGGTGGTGTATCTTACCTGTTCAGTAACGTTCCTGGTACAATGCCAAGTGACTTGCCCATAACAATCTTCAGCCCAAAAGCGATCAGCATGTCGAACAGTTTTTCGTGTTTGAATACGAATTCACTCTAATACCTTGGGAAACGGATCGCGCTAATGCCGACATCCAGCATGGTCAGTTTCCGGGAAACCTTCCATTTAGCATCACCTACTACAGGAATTTCCGAAGAACCTTCAGAATGTAAGAAATTCCATCCAGCACCACTGGCAAACTTACCCGACGACTTCTGGTCGTAATTTCAAACACCTGTTGTAGTATGCCGGGATGCTAGTGCTATGTGACGCAGGATTCTATTAAGATTAGCACTGTTGAGTTCGCTGCTAATACCGTGGATTTCTCCTTATGAAGGTGGCGTTAAAACAAGCTGGGAAATTCTGAGGAGCTGGAAAGGATGTTGGAGAGACTTTTGGAATACAGAAGCTTGTAGCAATGTCTCTGTATGTCAGTGTTCTCAAACTTTCAATATTTGCGACCCAATTTTCAGTCATATTTTTTTGCGCCCCCCCCTCTTTCCTCATCCAAACAATAACAATGTATTGAATTCAATAATAATCTACTTTCACGTAAAGCTACAAGATGAATTTAATTATAAACCGTACACATTATCAAGATAAAAAATTAAATTTTTTATATAACTTTATGTACGACAAGCCCATGGGTCACTGGTAAGTGATAACTTGTTCTTAATTTGTATCATTAAATTAATTACATTTTGCTCTACTGATTACATTTATAAATATATTATATCAGTGTAAATGCGTATTTTTTTATTATGTCAGAATGTATTTTGTTTTGCTTCCTTTCAGTAAATTAATAATATATTTATATATAAGTAATGTTTTATTTTAACACGCAACCGCCCCTTAGTTGGTTTATCACGCCCTCTTGGGGGCGTGCGTCATAGTTTGAGAAAACGCTGCTGTATGTCAATCTTGTATTTCTCTAGCTTTTCTAGCGATTCGGAGTCTACTTCAAGGTGGAATACGTCCTGTCCACGAAAGTGACACGTGATGTAGAGCCACTCCTGTTTGAACGTATTCGGGAAACCATTAAACTATTAGTCCAAGTCCCCTTCACCCGGTGTACTTCGAAACCGGCAACTGGCGCGGAAATTCGCCGGCACCTTACTGTTGGGCTATATCAAGGAAGGTCAGAGGTTGACTTGCCTTAGAACATCAGCTCCAGGGTGGAGATACTTTCCTTGGGATACTTTGGGATATTTTTCCTTGGGCTACTTTACCACGCGAAATGGCCTGACCGTTGAGATGCCACTCGTTCCGAACGGAAAATGGTACCAGGTGAAGACCGCCTCAAGTTACAAACTTTCAATAAAATGTTTTCTGTAACTTTAATTTGTTACTGTTCCCTCTTTCTTTACTTCTTTGCACTATAGCTCACAACTATGGCATTTGTACACCTAACATTCCAATGTGATTCCGAGTCGACTCTGTACCCGTATACAAACTGCAAGTTTGTC
The DNA here is from genome assembly GCA_019973975.1 of Trichonephila clavata. Lineage (NCBI taxonomy): Eukaryota > Metazoa > Arthropoda > Arachnida > Araneae > Nephilidae > Trichonephila > Trichonephila clavata. The sequence goes on from BMAO01001856.1 coordinate 13,281, forward strand.
GATCTGGTAGCGAATCACCCAGTGTATATATGTATTATAGGGCTTATGAATAAATTTCAAAAGTAAAGCTTTATGAAACAGTACATTTTAAATACAAAGTAGCGTAATGAGATTAAACAAATGTACTGCATAAAAATCAAGATGAATAACATATTTAAAATCAAAATACGAAAGTCGTTAGAAATTATAGACACTAAATAAAAATCGTTATGCACTTTTTATAATAAATAAATAGTCTATGACCGGCTATTCGCGAGATATTCTCACTAATCCTCTTGGGAAACTTTGGGCTAGCATTTATACTAATTCACAGCCTTTCAAGAAAACACAAGATAGTATATGTTAATTAGTTCGACTATATAAAGTCTATATAGGTTTGTAGATATAAAGAGGGAGAAGACGCGTGAGGCCGTCAGTAAGTGTGAACACTGGAGAATTTACTTCACAAACTTAGCGCGTTCAAAGGTAATTTCTGAGTTTAAATTATTAGATTGAAGATTTAAGATAGTAGAATCTGAATCGGCCAGAGGTTCATTAGTGATGGTTCTCCTTATCTATTCTGGTAGTCGGGTTTACTTAGGATTGAATATTAGGATTAATCGACGCTTTAAATATCACTCTTAGGTTTCTTCTTATAATTAAACTTATGATTGTTTAAGTGTTTGTTCAGAGCTTGAATAAATCTAATTGTTATTATGAGTTTGTTGGTGATGCTTTGTTTCCCCACACACTTAGAGACGCGCCAGACAAGGAGAGGGGTCCAAGTTAGGACCCCTCCCCACAAGTTTTGATAAAAAATTTGGAAAATGCTTTCTTCCACACCGTCGTTACACGATAATCTTAACATAATCAAATGCAAAAACTGGATAAAACACCAGTCAGTTAATTCCAGTCTTCCATTCGATATTACTGCTGAATTAATTAATCGTAAAACTGTACGAAACATAATAACGTTTATTTGGCAGATACATATTTTTAATAAAGTTTAGAATAATAATAAGAATATATAAACAATTTTTATTTATCTTATTTGTAGAATTTAACTTTATGGATGTATTATCAACCTGACTAAATTTGAGCGAACAGAAAGATTTTTATAAAATATTTCAAACCAAAATATTATTTTAATTATAGTAATTTACGCATATATCATAAAATATTTATAAGATATAAATACAATTTTGTTTCATGAGAGTACAAAATTCATCCTATTGAATTATTTTCTTTTGTAGTAAAATTTAAAAATTCACTTGCTTAATCTAATTTTTATTACAAATGTGTTATTTTTCTTAGAACCAGTATTTATATTGTAAAGGAAAAAATAAGGGAAATTATTAGAATTGGCAAAAATTTATTTTCTTCTCAAAATGATTTCGTTGGAAATATACTAACTCTTAATATCATGAATAAACTAATAATGCTTTTCTTATATGGCATAAACCATTATTTAATTAATTATTTAAATTATAATATAGAAGATTCAGTATCAACTGCATGCTTAACAATTATCATTCCAATTTTTAAATGTCATCTAACTGTTCTAAAATTTTTAAAGAACTAAAATTTTAACACATACTTAATTTCCTTGTAAACTTTATGCATTTATTAAAAAACTTTGAAAGCCTCTGTCAAAGTAATTTATCAATCCTTTTGTTAAATTGTCAAGGAAGACATTTCTTTCAACTTAATATTTTGCAAAAAATGCCTACGCATAGGCATTTTGATAGTCTGAAGCCCTACCAATCTTCTCATTACGTAATTAATTAATTATTTTGGCTTTTTCTAAAACGCTTTTTGCAGTTCCATTTCGCAGTTTGACGAGTCTCACAGAATGAAAATGTACGACTCAATAAACCTCATGTTTCTTCCAAAATGTCAATATTAATTCGTAGAAAAAATTGGTATTCTAAAACCTTGTTTTGCAGCTTTATTGAACATCCTAATTCCTATTACATTTAATCCGCGTCCAATTTAATTAAAGGAACGAACTGTTCAGTTGAAAAAAAGATTTTTTTAACCTCTTGACGTTTTCATTATTAGTTTAATAGGGAGATAAATCTTTTTTATTAACTTTTGTTTTAACTAACGAAGTCAGACCTTTGTTAGTTATGGATTTACCGCAAATTAATTAAATATAATCCTATCGAAGTTAAAAACTTGCTTTCTTCATGGAAGTAATAATTTGGAAAACTGAACCTTTTGAGTGACTTGCTTTACAGTAAATAAGGAAATCAAAACATGAACTTGGTTTCTGAGCCTATGACCTGAAACATTTTAATGAATAGAATGAGGAATTATTAATAATAATGCAATTAGTATATAGAGATTTTAATTACAAAATAACAAGCTCTTAAAAGTTTTTTCTGAAGCATATCCATGATGAGACTCATTAAAAAGAAGGATATATTTTTTTATTGAAGTTGTGACAAAGAAAAGTACGATGTGCTTAAACATTAGAAAATTGATCCAAATGTTGAAATTTCATACTTCTTTTCGTCATAACAATCTAACTGAAAATTTATTCTTTATATTTTTCAAGTATGTTTTAAGTAATTGTAGTATGTTTAATCTTTGATTTTATCAATGGAGTTTTCCTGTTTTTTAATTAAAACTTGCAAATTATTTTATTGAATCTTGTTAACCATTATTTATAGCATTATTCGATGGTTAGATTATTTAGTATAGATATTTATAATAGTAACGTGTCAGATATTATTAAATGTTTCTTTTAAAGACATACTTATAATCGATTATTTTTAACCTTAACCAGTTTATTTATCTTAATTATTTAGTCATATAAATTACAAAATATATTTAATTTTTCTAATGCTTTCCTTAGAAGACAATACAAACAGATATGGGGGGACTTTACTATTTTAAAACACAGGCAAATTATAATTATGATACCTGAATCACACCCTACACACCCCCACCCTACATCAGCCTCCATCTAAACATGTTCCTAGATTAACTCATTTATTAGCTTCACAAACTGAAAAATTTGAAGGTTATTCGCGACACACCTCGCAGTTTTAGACATATCTCATGTTACTAGAACGGCACTTGAGCTGGCAGCACACTCCAGACTTCCACAGCTCACGAAAGTAGGGAATCTGAGCTTTGACCAACTTAATGCACCAGTAGAAGTTATAGTTAAATAAAAGAAATGTCTTTTAAGAAGATTTAATTGTGTGTGAACACAAATGGGAACAAAACATGTAACGTTTAAAA